>WAAG01031200.1:191396-227874 GCA_013390105.1 Tichodroma muraria | reverse complement strand
GTTTTATCTCTAAATGTATTCATTAAGCTTGCATTTGCTTTCTCATTAATCTCATTTTTATTAGAATGTTTCTTTTCACAAGCAATAGGGAAGAGAAAAGCCACCCATTTCTCTCAAAGACTGGAAAAACTAGGTCTTAAAGGTTTGATGTGAAACCCTTCAGGCAATACAACCGATATAGCTGATGTGTTTTCTTTTTGTTGTCTTTGTAACAAGCAGTCGAAGAAGGTCCTTGAATGTGCTGTGATGTAGGAGTGTGTCACTCCTAACACAGAACTGAGCTGCTCCCGACTGCTTTCATTGTGTTTATGTTGCAAATTCTGGCACAGAAAGTCAGACCTGTATTAAAATATGGAGAAGAACAGAGAGGAGAGCAGGCAGGGAGGCTTCTGAGGGTCGCTGAAATAAAAGCACCTGGACACAGGGCTAGGTATGGTTTTGGAGCAGCTCAGCTCCAATTGTGCTCAGCCTAGGAAAGGCTGCCAACAAATATATATTGTAATGAGAATTTCAGCAACAAGTAATCTACCCGCAAAGAGAGAAGGGTTTGGAACAGTTGGAGGGAGTGCTGGCTCATTAGAAGCCTATTTACTTCTGATCAGGCATCAAGAGCTGATAACAAAAAAGTGAGCACCTGAGCTGGGAAGATCCCTCAGGTCCGGCTGACAGGAAAAGCTCATAGTTGTCAGCAAGGCCCTTGACACTGTAACCTTCCTCAAGTCAGCAGAGATGGTTTGTGGCATAAAAGTTGGTGCAGAAATAATTTTGCCTGTGTCAGTGGACTCTGCAACAGCAAGGTAACATCCTGGAGTGTCACTGCAAAGCTGTTAGGAGAGCAATTGTTTGTCGTTTTGGAGAAATGGAGAGTGCTTTGCCCTTTGGAGGCTTTTTGAATTTCTTTGAAGAGCATAGCAAAGCAGGAGAGCTGAGCTCATTGGGGTTTCTCTGTGTTCTTTATGTCCATATGTCAAGGGGAGCTCTTGATTTTCAGGGAAGAAGCTGTCTGTATTCTACAAGGATACCTTGATTGTTTTGGATATGTGTTACATTCTGATCAGTTCTGGATCTTCTCAGTGCTTGTTTTCCTGTTCTCTGGCTGGATTTGACATGATTTTCTGCTAGTGTAGACTGTGATGGTTAAATTACTCCTGGCTGACAATTTTTTTAAGTTACCCAAGCAGGTATTATAATCTATGCTGTACTTCTGTTCTTTTTCAGGGGTCTTTTTGCTCCATGTGCTCTTGGGCTTGCAAGTAAGCGTAGGGTGTTTTTTTTTCTATTTTGATAGTGTTGAAATTGAGATAGTGTTTCTAGAATTCTCCAGTGACTGGCGCTTAGGTTTGCAGGTGCTCAGCACCAACTTCAGAGCGGTTCCAGTCAGACTCACTTGGTCTTGTTCAGATGGAATATTCAATGAACTCTGAATGCTCTGTGTCAAAGTGGTGAGCAAGTGTAATGCTGTGTCTTGTGGTAGACCAGTTGGCAACACAGCAGGAATAACTCTTCAGCAGTTTGAATCCCAGCTCCCAATTTAATTTCACTTGTGCGATCGCTGTGGTCGTGCATTCTTCTGTTGGTTGGCTCACGTTTATCCTCTGTTGGTTAATTATTTTATGATAAGTACATACAAGTGATAAATGCTGATGACCTGTTGTGTTGGGCTGGATAATTTTAAATGCTCTCTTTGGCCATTTTATCGTCTGCTCATCTCTTGTTGAACACAACTTGTGTTTCTTGCAGACCTCAGTGGGCAGCAGCTGTTTTCCTTGTTGATCTGGTGCCTCACTGGCTTGTCAGTCACATTGTCAAGCACTCCTACATCAGTTGGATACATACAATAATTAGCTGTCCTTTTTCTAGCCTAGGTAGCTTTGTTCTATCAAACATCAACAATTCCTTTGGTTTAGGGCAACTTTTGTGTGCTGCTTTGCCTTCCATTAAATTAGTCTGTTCTTTTACATACGTGTTTGTGTCTGCCTTGGGAGGTCATTCAGCTCTTACCCCAACGAGAAGGATGTAACAGCTCCTCTGATTTCCCCCCATTAGAATGAAGTATGGTGGGAATATGTCCCACCTGACAAGGCAGGCAAAACTCTGCATTTAAGGACAGACCTTTCTGTTTGGTTCCCCATTAGAATGGGACAGTCTGGTTTTGTTTAAAATTGAGTGATCTTGGATTTTCCTGTGAATCAAAGTATATACAGAGTCTGTTCTTGAATTCCATGTTTATCTTGGCAAGACTTGATTCTATTGAATAGATGTTCTTAAGAATTTCCAAAGATTTCTTACAAATTACCCCATTATTATCTTTGTATCTTATTATCTTTGGCAAGTCTGAAACATTATCTACCTTCTTTTGAATGTTCTGTGGCTGGATCAAAGACTCCATTAAGACTTCTGACTCATTTAAATAAACTGTCTCTTCCATTTGAAGCTAGTATTTGCCATGCTGAGGTTCATTTAAACAATGCTGTCTTGCTTTATGAGATCCCTGTTTCTGAAGTGTGGCAGGTTACCTGTTTGGAAATCAGTTCATGCTTTGTCCACTGCTGCTGTTGCTGTCAAATCTTGGAGTTGTAGTTCCACAGAACTGTCCTGAAGTCCTTATTTTGATGAAAGAGTGGAAAGTTCAATAACCAGCAATTATTGTGTTGCTTGTGGGACCATAGTGAGCATATAGTCAATGCAGAAAGATAACTTGAAATTCTTTTGTCCTTGTGTACCTTCACATTAATGCTTCATTTTTATTGGTAGAAATCCTCACCTGTACACTCAGTGTTAGCCTGAGCATCTGAGGGTTGAAATCTGTCATTTATTGACAAATAGCACATTTATTTGCCTTTCCTACTTTCATTGTAGGAACATTTTTCTTTGTACAGACACATATGAAGTGCACACTGCTGGTGTATCCTCAGGCTGGCATGTACAGAGATACATGGGGGGAGAAAAATCAGCCTTTTATTGGTGTTTTGCATTTGAGAGTTTGGAATATGATGCCAGCATTAAAGTCCAGCTGTGGTCATCCCCTAGAGGGCTTAATCATCAGAGCATCCATCTGGTGTAATTTCTTTGAAGTAGAGATAGTTAAGGTGGGCAGATCTGGCATCCAAATGAGTTGTTCTATGTCTTCAGTTGCAGAGGAGAAGAAGTCTTTAAAGCGAACTTTCCAGCAAATACAAGAGGAGGAAGATGATGATTACCCTGGGAGCTACTCACCCCAAGACCCCAGTTCTGGGCCACTGCTGGTATGTGGAGTGGGTTGAGCCTGGGAGGAGCTCTGGAAGCCATATGGCCGCCTCCCCTGTGTCACAGCCACAAGGTGGAGCTGACAACAAGTGAAATGGGTTTAGTGGCGAGATGCAGTTTGGGGTTGAGAAGTCCATTCAGAATGCAAGAGATTCCTATTTCCTACTGCAATAGTGTGTCACTTCTGAGCAATTCCAGGTAGTCTAACCCAAGGTCTGAGTAGCGCTGCCAGGAAAGAATCTCAGGACTGCTAGAAGAACAGGCCGTATTTTAAATTCTTTTTAAAATCAATGTGTAACCTGTAAAACCTATAGCTGTGAACAGTTAATACACAATTTTCTTTTGTAGGTCATATCTTTCCATAAGTTATTAAAAAGCACAACATTTGTTATGTTTGTATGGAGCTGGTAGGAAAAACAGCACTGAGGACTTTAGAGGCTCCATGTTACTGGTGTGGAAATACTTGGAATGAAATAGAAAATCATTGCGGCCATTTGAGGCTACAGAATGAACATATGTTAACCCAGAGTCTATTTGAAGGGGATAAAAAATTACACCATCCATCTGGTAAACTGTAAACATTGAAAAATAAAACCAAATAACAGTTGTCAAGGAAATAAGTGAAAATTTTGTTGTTTTTACCTCCAGATGCCTTGCAGCTTATGGTTTCTCTTGATTATAAACATTGTAACTGTTGGAAATAATTTTCAGTTTGCAAGGAAGTAGTAAATATTAAGTAATGGACCTCTTTGTTTTTTAGATTAAGAAAATATTTATTTAAAATTTGCCAGTGTTTTCATCAGTTTTCAAACTATTGAACTGTAGTTTAAAAATCAGTGCTTGTGTTTATGGGCCTAGTGTTCTGTTTCAAAAACCTCCCGTACTTCAGGATTTTTAAAACAAAAAAGCAACACTTTGTTCTTCCTGTTCAGGGAGTTTCTCTGTTTAAACTTTTTTGAGCAAGGAGGAAATATAACATGTCCTCCTAGAGCTGTCCTCATCCATGTCCTTTTGAAGTTTGGATGCATTTTGAGTGAATTAATTCAAATGGACACATCTTTCCTCAGTGTACTAAAGCCAGCTGAGAGATGAGCTGAGGGCACACTGAGGAGCCCAGTTCAGTTGCAGAAAGCTGTGTGCTTGACGGAAACTGGGTGAGGACAGCCATTGCAAAATCAGGAGATTACAAAGTTTGCTTTATAAGAAGAGCTTTTATCATCATTGGAGTTTATAGTCAGTAACAAGTTACAGAATTCTAAACCTCATCATGATGGAAATCTAATATAATTTTTCTTGGACTGATGGAAATTTGGTGTTGAGTGGTTTTGCTCTGTCAGAATGCAGCTTTAGAACAGAGCAAAAAAGTAAAAAGTACCTGTACACTCCGGGGAGGCAAAGAGACTGTCAGGGATGCTTGGGTGGAAGATTCAGTCCCAGCTTCAGGTAACACACAGGGCTGGTGGTTCTCTCAGATTCATGTGGTCATGTCCTTCTCAGCTATGTCTTAAATGATCACTTGTCTTAATTGGACTGAGAAGTTTCTCACTGCACAGTCTTGAAAAGGATGAGCCTGCTGTAATTATGCAGGAGGAGCTAAACATTGGGATAGTCTAAACTTAATGAATACTCCTTGTGTTAGGTTTAAAAATTAGTTGAAGAAAATATTCACCAAATGGTGCCTTTCAGAGGTGAGTGAGCTCCTCTGCAGTGACCACATTCCTGGGAAGTGGATGTGGTTAAGGTTACCTGGTTTTACTGTTGGTTCACTTGTAGACTGAGGATTTGATCAAAGCCCTACAAGACCTGGAAAATGCAGCGTCAGGAGATGCGACAGTGCGGCAAAAAATTGCTTCCCTGCCTCAGGAAGTTCAAGATGTTTCATTACTGGAGAAAATTACAGGTATGAGACTGGAAAATGAATGAACATGGGTCCGAAGAATAACTTAAAAATCAAAGTGTGGTTTGTTTTTTTTAATAATCACAATGTATGGTGGAGTGAATTCCTGCTTTTGTGTCCTTGCTTTGTAGTTCCGAGGTAATTAACAGATAGCAATCCTGTGAAGTAACATTGAAGATTAAACTTGCATAGCTGCTTCCATTTTTTTTGGCTTGGACTGAGGCTTTTGTACTTTGAGAACATCATCAGCATTTTGCAAGAATATAAAGGAAATTGGGCCAGAGTTCTCAGGTGGATGTGTTTGCTTTTGAACACCTCAGCTGTTAAGATACCTTGAAGTTTTATCAGACTGTGCTGAGTACACACATACTCCTTCATTGCTATGGGAAAGGCAAATTGCTACCCCCGTTAATCTGTCAGTCTTTGTTTAAATTAACTTTTGCAATTGCATTTGAAAAGTAATTTTAATAGAAGCATTAAGAGGTTGAACTGATTTGACTCTTGGTCCTGGAGGGAGTTTTAATTTAGAACTCATTATGAATTATCACTTATTTGGCCATTCATAATATATTCTTACAGTGTCCAACTGGACTGTGTGCAAATCTTAGATTTGTGTCAATACATTTGAAATTACTCATATATAAGAAGAATTAACAAGTGCACACTGTGTTTAAATGCAGAAACCACCTGATTTATTTACCTGATGGTACTTTCTAACATTTTAATTAACCTGTTCATAGGGGCTTACTATTCATAGGTTTATATCCCCGCTTTCACTGACATCCCTGCAAGGATTAAATGCAGTCAGTTATGTCAGCATCTAAAATACACCCCACAAAGGGTGTATGTCCTATTTCCTATATATCCCTGTGGTAACAGCCCTTATTTTCCTGTCAAGCCAGAATTATATTTACGAACAAGATGTTATTGTGCCTGCGGCTCATGAATTGCAGCCCTTCTGTCAACAATTGGAAGTTTTAAACTTTGTCCTCTAAATCACCCGACGCTTTTGCACGCAGACAAGGAGGCTGCGGAGCGGCTGTCGAAGACGGTGGACGAGGCGTGTCTGCTGCTGGCCGAGTACAACGGGCGGCTGGCGGCCGAGCTGGAGGACCGGCGCCAGCTGGCGCGGATGCTCATCGAGTACACCCAGAACCAGAAGGATGTGCTCACGGAGAAGGAGAAGAAGCTGGAGGTGAGTGCCTGTCGCCGGGGCTGACAAAACAATTGGCTCGTCCTTGACTCCTAATCTGTGGGTTTTCTCCCGAGGGGGATGATTCCAGGTCTTATCTTTACGCGATTCCAGGTCTTACCTCTGCGTTTGGTTCCAGGTGTGTCATCTTTACTTTTGGTTCTAGGTTATCTAAGTTCTAGTTGTCTTTACACTCGGAGTAAAACAGGTAAGAAAGTGGTGTCGTATCTGGAGAGTGCAGATCCGTTCTGATGTTCAGTCTGGATGTTTCAATGTACCTGGAAAGCCCAGAGCTCTATGCTTCTTAAAGAAAAATAGACTAGCCTAAGACATATCTTATTTTGTTATTACATGCCCTTTTTCAAAAAATCAACCTCCCTTTGCCATGATTAGCTGAGTTTTTTTTATACTGCTTGGGGTTTTTGTTATTTTCCTGGTGGTTAGGTGTCCTTCATCTGCCTTCTGAGCCCCTGCTTGTTTAGGGGAAGCCGTTTAAGTGTAAATGGGGCTGGTAGTGAAAGACAATGACTTGTGTTCCCTGTACAGCTCCTTTGAACAGGGAGGGCAGGACCCTAAAACAGCCTGGGGCTGAACTGAGCCCCCCTGCTTAGCCCAGCATTCAGGGCTGTGCAGCCAGCTGTTTACAGCTGTTTATCCAAAACGTGCCTTCCCCATGGAAGTTTGGTTGTGGGACTAGCGAGGAGTTTAATTAATGACTGTGGTTGTATGTCGCTCTGCCATCTGCTAAACTGCCCCTTGGCGGCACATTAAGGGCTTCTCTGCACCGCGGTGCTGGTGATGAGCAGCTGCTTCGGGGTGGGATGGGAGGGGATGTGGAGGACAAAATCTCCTGGAAGGAGGGAGACTGAGCTGCAGCAATTGCAGTCTCTGTTTACTCTCCTGGCAAACCTCGTCCTCTGACAGCTTGGCAACATTGTTCCCAGATAAAATTCATTTTGAGTGTTTTCTTTGCCTGTGTTTATATTGGAGTTTCTCAATGCCTTGTGACTGAATTTCTTCAAGCATAGCATCAGTCTTGTGACTGAGTCAGAAAAAACACTTAGGCATGGATACAGATGATGCCATGAAACCAAATCTTGTTTGGCAGCTGATTTATTTTCTGCGAAGTCTTGGGTCAGGTTTTGGGGTTCTTTTCTTGCTTAAAGAGGGACACCTATGTCTATGTAAAAAAAACCAAACATAAATGATAGACATACTGCTGTTTGCAGTAAATAGGTAGCAAAATGCTGTACGATAATATTTTAAAAGGCCCAGAACAATTCATAATTTTGAGTCAGTTTGAGACTGTGAAACTGAGAAATCCATAATGACAACATGAAATTAATATTTCTAATGCATTAGCTGAAATGTTGTGACAATCGTGGAGGTTTTTTATTTGGAAAATGTCCTTTTGGTGAAGAATGTTACTTGAGAATTGTAACTCTGGCAGAGGCAAAAATGTAACCCTGAAAGTTAAATGTTTTGCTGGCTGAGTTGCTTTGGTAATGATAGTAATCCTGCTGATGGCAATGGGACAGGCTGCTTGCTCACTGTTAGCAACAACTGTGTAAACACAGTTCTTCACTACATTAGAAAATAATGATCCTATTTAAATATTAGGATCTTATTAAATATCTGTTTAGGTTGGCATCTGTCATTCTGCCAGACAAGGTGGCCTCAGTGCTGTAGCAGTCTAAACAGAGTTGCAGGAAATGCCACTCCAACAGTGAACATGAAGCACAATTGATATTCGTGTCAGCTCTCAAACCTCAGTGAGGGATGTTGCCTGATTACAGCGTTCCATTGTTCTGCCCTTGTAGAGGGTTAATAAACAGTGGAAGATGCTGGTTACAGATAAGGCAGGCCAGATCTGCTTATCAGTTTTGTTTGAGTCTTTGATGTTCTCACTGTATTGATAAGCTTGGATTTTTCTTTGTAGTGCTAATAAGCATTTTACTAGAAGGATCTGAAACTTGTAGCAATTAAAAATGTATTAAAAAACCAAAACATTTACTCAGGCAAGGTCTGAAATGAGAAAATAACTTAAAACAATCTAATTTTACATATCTACTCATCGTAGCATCATCTTTGCTCTCTTGAGGTATCTTTTCCAGAATCTTTGTTACTTTGAGATTTTTCTCTTGTGCTCTAAGTTTCTTAGGTGACAAGGTGTGTTTGGATAAAAGATGGATTGTTTATTTCACCATCCTCATCTAGCCAAGGCTGTTGGTTGTGGAGAGGGGCTTCTGACAGAAATAGAAGTCAGAGCTATATTTTTAGAGATGGAAATACCTAATTTGGAAATTGCTCTGGGTGTTTTTTGTATTTTATTTACTCGCAAAGTCTTTCACTATGATAGCAATGAAAGTAGCTAATCTGCATCTCTTTGAAAAGCAGCTTTTGTGGTCTAAAGAGCTGCAGTTGTTTACTAATCCTATTAATGCTGTCTCTCATGAAACAGCAAATTGTCAAAACATATATAAACTCAGTGTGTTTGTGTGTTGTGGGCTAATACTCAGAATATTCTGCGTGTCAAACCCCTGTGACACAGCTCTTGTCATCAGTTGCAGTAAGGCTGTTTAACTGAGGGACACTGCTGAGGAACATGGCTTTGGAAAGGAATTACACATCAGCATGGATACAGCTGGCATGAGTAAGGATTGAAACAGTGAGGGGCGAGGAAGCACTGGTGATTTAAAGGGAGAAAGCTGGAACAGAGCCGGAAGATCATAACATGTGGACAAACTGTGGTTTTAGGGTAGCAGTGGAAAAAAAATCAAAGTGTAATAATTAGGATTCCTTTATCCTGGGAGTGGTATTGTGGTATTTTGACTGTATATAATATAAGAGCACTTAAGAAGGTAGATTTTCTTTAATTCTATCAGTCAGTAAAATCAGCTGGCCCCAAACTAACACTAAAGAGCCTGTAACAAGGCATATATTTTCAAAGGTAAGTATACCTCATATTAACTTCCTGAAGGGCATGGGAGATACTGTCATTCAACAGCTGAACACTGAATTTCTTTTAAAATGGTGCTTCATCTTGCTCAGCAGTTGTAGGCTTGATACTACAGTTGCTGTTTGATCTTCCATGGCTGGGATAGATCAGAGGTGGCCTGGACATGCACAATAGCAGATGACAGGAAATAAAATCCACTTTCAGACAGGCGTAGAACCAGGAACAGTTGTTTCTGCAAGGATGAGATGTGTCCTTGTATCTCTCAGTAGTATTGAACTTCCAAGGGAAATTTCCTGATTTGTGTTATTTTTGGCTGTTGCTGCCCTATTACAATTACTGAGCACAATCAGCTGGGGAGGTTTTTTGTCCTTCAGCACCTGAGCCTGCAGAACTTCAAGGAGGATTGTCTTTTGAAGTCTGAGTACTCTTCTGGAATGCATGGCAGGCAAGGAGAAAAAGTCCAGGGTATTAGTTTGTGTAAAATGGAAATGTAGTGGGGAGAGCATCCCATATTGGTGTACCAGGCAGCTGTAAAATGAAGTCAGATAAACAGATGAGACTCAAAGAACCAAGGAAAAGTAATGCAAGGAAATGACAAATTGAGTAGAAGCTTCATGGGTACCTGAAATAACTACTGACAGTAGGAAACCTAGAGTGAGTGGAGGGAGGGTTGTTTCAATCTCATGGGGAGAAGAGGCAGGAAAAATAGAGAGATGATTGTGCATTCAGAATTTTTGGTTTGATGTGCAGTCAGTGAAGGCAATTCTTCCACATACCTCCTGTATCTGTGTTGGTGAAAGGTGACATGAGGAACACTGTAGCATAGGCAGTGTGCATGAGCAGTGTGTGTACTCAAATAAGTGTGTATTTACGTGTCTGCAGCTATAAATCGAAAGAACATACTGTATTTAAGATCCAGTTGAGGGGAAATATTTTGACTCTTGGCTGCAGCTGAAAAATTGTCACTTAGAGTCCTGCTGAGAGCTCTGGGGGTTTTTAGATGTTTGTGGGTTTTAATATTCATGGCTTCAAGGCACCTTTAATAAGGTGTTAATGCCGTTGCCCACACAAATTTGCAAACCCTCTTTGATAATGCATGTCTGAGGGATGAAGTGCATTTTCACTTGAGGTTTTCTGGACTGCCCAGCACTACACATTTTCTTGAAATGCAATTTAGTTCAGTGGGTTAATAGGCAATTTATTGCTGTGCTGCTTCCACTGCCTGGGTCTCTGTAGTGTGTCACCATTGGCACGGCTTTGTGGCTGCTGCTTCCCTCAGACAGGAATTCTTGAATTGTGTGGTATATTCATTTCAGTGGTTTAGACAGTGAAACAGGAGATTAAGTTTTAGGGTTCCTGCCAGAAAACAGAATTGTCAGTATTTGACATGTGTGAAATAGCAGGAGCAACTGTGGGAAGCAGCAGCAGAGTGGGGTTGGCTCTGCAACCCTGGCAGGGAGATCCTGAGCTTGGGGCACCCAGACAGCATCAGACCTGGATCTGTAGGACCAAACTGGTGACTAACGGGGCAAGAAATGCTGGGCTGTGCACCATTCCTGCAAGCTGAGAGCCACTGGTGCCTCTGGGTGTGGGACAGGAGCACAGGCTGCTCCGCAGGGATGTGAGCTGACAACTGCAGGGAGTCTGGGTCTGTCGGGCCATGTATGGCTCGAGGCAGCAGCTGTGTTTCTTTGCACAATGCAAAGATACAGTTCCTTCACTTTGTAGGTGCTTGTAGATATTTATAATTACAGTAGTGCTGCAAATAGAATAATACTAAACAATAAATGCAAATAAAAATAATACAGTATTGACATACTTTAATATGTTTTTTTAATAGTTTTACTATTAACATTTTTATGCATTTTACTGAAGTGAATGAGTATGTGACTGCTCTCTTGCTTAGCTAGGAAAGCATTAAGATGCTTGGAGAGGTCCATATGTAGCTGTTGGCTTGTGCCCTGGATGTTGATTTTTGTGTTGAACATCAAATGCACCTTGCTCAATGTTTATTTCTGGAAGGGTATTTGGCAAATGAAATGATGACTTGTGTCCATCATACAGTGGCAGCAGCCTGGGCTTTTTCTGAGATCTTTTGAATATTGCAGAGGTTGAGGCATTCCCAGCAGCTGGAGAGATGTTCTGTGGAGGCCTCTACTGCTGCCTCTTCTGTTGTCCTAAACAAAGAGGAGAGCAAGGAGTCGAGTTACAGTTTGGGAGTGTGTAATTCTGCCGCAAGCAGAAACGCCATCTCTGCTGAAGTGTGATGAATGATGCTGCAGAAGAAAGAAGCCTTGTCAAATTTAAAAGAGCAAGACTGAACGAATTTGAGGTCTGAAAATTAACTGAAGACTCTGTAAGGAAATACATCATTCAAGCTCTGATTCCTGGACTGCATCTTTCAGATAAAACCTCAGATTTGCTGGTTTCGTGCTGCTGCAGAATGAGGAAACCTGGCTTCACCCTGGCATTTGGTTTCACTTTGCTTTTGAGGAGGGTTCTGATGCAGTGAGTTTGTGGAATGGCAGAAATTTTCCTTTCTGTTCTTTTTCTAGTGACTCTGTTTTGAAAGTGCTTTACATAGGTTAAACAGCAAGGAGCAAAAGCTAAGTAATACCTAATCAACCTGCTGCAGTACTGTGGTGTATTTAATGTTTTTAAAGAGAGGTTTTACCTCAACGTATAATCACATCTACCATCACCTATAATCAAACTATCAGACCTCTCACTTCACTACATACTCTCCAAATTTCTGCTGAGCCTCTGATGCATTTTTCCCCTGGCTTGTGGTCTTATGCTTTCCTACAGCTGGCTCAAGCTGCATCATATCAAAACTGCGCCTGACCAGCTGCTCTTCCTATTCACTTTCCAAATTCTCATTAATGCTTAGCTAGATGTTTTTTCAGTAGATGGAATTGCTATGATGACTTACAGCATGTTCCTGCTCGACCCTGCGCAGGAGAGGACGTGTCCAGTGCACACTCTGAGCCAAAATAAGCTGAAATCTGTGCTGTGGAACGCGACAAGGTGAAGCAGGCCATGCAGCGGTGCTCAGGATGAATTTCCTGTCATGTTGATTACAGTCAGTTCTATAATGTTCAACCACGGCTGCCTTGGAATGAAACACTGTCAGCTTCATTCAGCAGTGGTTAATTCTGATTTTGCATTAGTTTCAAGGACTGAGTATCTAATTCTCTTGGCCACTGAGGATGTAGAACGACATGCACTGAAAGGAAATGTTGATTAGCAAAAGCATCCATGTGGCACAGTGCCAGTTTTTCCCTCTATCATTCTGAAACTCCTGCTTACAGCAGAGATCTCATTATTTTGTCTAAAAAAAGCAAATAGCATCCAAATACTATAAATCTTACTATAAGCCTACTGAGCAGTGAGACAATTAGCTCGACACAGTACAAACGAGGCCTCGGAAAGCAGCAGCTTCTTTTAACTGGACTTTGTGTTGTTCAGTTTCATGGAATGGAAGGACCTTGTGGAAGAATCTGCAAGGCGCAGTTTCCAGGCATGTCATGGGCTACATGAAAAACTTGATTTCCTATAAAACCTGCTTCCAGAGTCCTGTGTTGCAGAATATGGCCAGAACTTGTGGAAAAATCGAAGCCCTCAAGCTGGAAGGGGCTTCTGTGTTTCTGCTGCTGTATATTCTTGAGGGGAGCAGCCAGCATTCCATGTCCCAGCTCTGGCTCATGATCTCTCCACTCCTTGACAGCTCTGCCAGGAGTCAGCACAGCATCTCAGGCCCAGAGGAATGGAGAGGGTTTAAGCATGGAGCAGACAGTTTTCTACCGTGCTCTGTGATGTGTATCCAATCTGTCCAGTAAGTATTCATCTATTCTAGGAAATCTTGATTTCTGGATTACTCCCTTAGTTTCCATTCCTGAATTTAGTGATGTTTTTCTGTGCCAGTTTTTAATGGTTTGGGGGCTGTTACTGCCTTTTCCTTGTGAGAATGTTTTATCTCTTATTTTTTCAGTTTGTTTTTTAACATGTAGGATTTAGCCCTTTGGTGTTGACTAGGAAACGCTTGCATTTACTTATTAGTAAGGTGGAATTACTTAGAATTGAAAGTAATATGGTTCTTAAGGTGACTTGATACTTATTTTTGGTCATCATATGCATACGAAAGTCTCTTCCCAAATTGGGAGGATATTTCTGGTAACTCAGTGTTCCATGTAGCCCTCAATGTAGAGTATCCCTGAAAATAAGGACATGCTAAGAGCAATGTTTTCCTAAACACTTGAAGCTGTTGACTGTGAATCTGGAAGCAGGTTGATGCTGTTAATATGCACAAGAATTGCTCCTAAATCTGTATGTTTGCCAGCAGCAGTGTGGTTTGGACACATCCTGGTTGTTCTTCATTTGTCAGTGTGTTTTATGAGAACTGGGCTGTCAGGCAAGGCATTGGCAAGATTCTCCCTCCCCTAAGTGGCTCTCTCGGGAAGGAATGTTGTTTGCATCTAATGGTCATGCAGATCCTCTTCAGCTCAAAAGCCGTTGCGTTCCAGTGCTGACTGTCCATGAGAAGTGGTGGATCCTGGTCACCCCATCAGTTTTGCCCTGAAAATGCCAGGGCATTAGTCTTTCGATGGAGATTGTACCTGGTTTTACGTAATTGTTTTGTGTGGATCTGTAATTGGATCCATAAAGCCATAATTGTTTTGTGTGGATCTTGGCAATTCAAGCCATATTTGAGGTATTTTCTTGGCTTATGCCTGAAATTTGCAACTTCTTTTCATCTTCACTGCCCATTTATCAGACCTGGAGGACATGCCAGCTGCCTTCCCCTTCTTTTTTTTATTCCTGTCTTTAGTGGGAATTACTACAGAAAAAAGAAACACCTGCTGATACTCACTCTTGACAGTTTGGCATTCTTGAGGAGGAAGTGCTGCTCATTCCTTCCTGGCTTGATATGCATCACTCCCTGACAATGGCCTGAATTATGGATTTTAAAATATTTTTTAAGATGGTCTTCTGTGGATCTCTGAGTCCAGCCTCTTCCACTTTCTCTCTGCCAGCATGTGGAGTATGAGAGCTCCATAGATCTTCCTGCTGTCTCTGCTGTGTGTGCAGGAGCTGGTGTGCTGCTGTCTCCTGCCTCCAGCACTGGGGATGTGCCAGCCCTGAGCTGAGCACTTGGGGCACTCTCTCCCTTTCCCCAGGGTTGGCTCCCATGTTCTTTTGGGGAAGAATCCTAAGTGCTGGAATGCTGTGTCTCCATGGCATCCCTCTTTATCTGCTGCTGCTCTATTAATGCTAAAGAATCTGGAGGATTTGTTTTTGTTCTCTGTCTTCACCTCATGACTTTCTCGACCTGTTTCTCTCTTTAGGAATTCCTGAAAGAGTGTGATTAGGGATGTGGGTGCATTCCTTTTTTGGTCCTGATTCTCTTTCATTAAAACAAGTCCTCACAAAATTAATGTGTGCACCTTGAAGTCTTTTTTTTGTTTTGTTTTGTTACTGTTCTTTAGGTATGAGGACAGCACCCTGCAGTTCATGGAGCTGGGAGAGCTTTGTTTGGACTTGATTATTTCACTGTATATCCTGTGTATGTTAACAGAAGAGTTTGGTTATATTAATTCACTGAGCCTCATAAAGGATTTAAGTTTGAAATAGGCTGTTAAAAGACATTCCTGCTTGGTGCTGGCAGGAAATTTATGGGATACACTTACACAGCCATTGCAGAGGTATTGGGAGTTGTTGCGATTGACGGCTGCTCTCACTGTTCTAATTCAAAATAATGAAACACAGAGAGTGTAAACTCCTTGCTTGTAACCCCACAGGAACTGCTGTGCTTTGATGTTTGGAGAAGGTGAAGAGAATTTCCATCACTGAGAAGGTTAGAAAGTCTGGATTAAAGTTGTAAACTCTTCAGAAAGATGTTTTGATTAAACATGTGCCTAGTTTCATTTGATCTTCGGAGATACAAACTTCTCTTTGCCAAGTAATTAAGAAATGAAAAGTAAATTGATATTCTAGCTGGCTGTGTAGCAGTTTGTTCTGTGGGGTTTTTTCTGAAGCTCATTGTTTCCTGCATTCTGGAGGTGCCATGAAAAGTAGGCCACATGTAGTTGAGTAAAGACTGGCACATTCCAAAAAAAAAAAAAATTACGTGCTACTGGAGTTTTATTCCTTCAGTTGCAGTCTTCTGTGACTGTTACATGAATGTATGGAATCACAAAGCTTTGAAAATTGCATAACCTGTCTTTAATTAATCTTCTGTACTGGATAACTTGGATGTGTGCTGGGCTGCTCTTAAGTGGCCTCTCACCAGAATTGACCAAGGTACAGTTCTTTCTTTCTTGCATTTTCAGGGTCCAAACTCCTCTCTCTCCTCATTATGAACACAAGTCACTGGTGTCTCTGAGACCTGGGGAAATTTCTGCACATGGATAGGGATTTCTTACTGCACTTTTGCTACTCAATCCAGACCTCATTTGTGGAAAAAACACTTGAAAGTTTCCTCTTTGGAGATTTTTAGCTTGCTCTTTTTTTCCCTCTGTAATAAAATCCTGAAGATTTTAATGCCTGTATCCAGTGTGGATGTGCCTTTCCCTGGTGTATTCAGAGGTCCTACACGTGTTTCCATGGTGTCCCTGCCATGCCAGTCTCACAGCACAGCTGCTGGGGTTGTAATGTGAGCCCATAAAGGAGGCCCTGTTTGACAACCAGAACTTGGGTTTGATTTAATGACTTGAAAGGGGAAATTGGATTAATTAAGTGTTCAAAATTGATCAAGTTTGAAAGCAAGGAGCATTTTGGCAGCATAGTAATACCTGGGGTGTGTCTCCACCTGTGGCTTCTGGCAGTGGAGGGGTGTCAGAGGATCATTCTGGCAGCAGCTAGGAGTCAGTATTTGGGGAAGATCACAAGGATAAAGCAACTCTGCACTGACACTTCTCTCAAATGCTCTATCAGGCCCCCGTGTGTGCTGATTTGGGGACATTTTACATGTAAAATTAATAAGGCAGGGCAGGGTTATTAGTTTAGGGATGCCAGAGCCTGTGGCATTGACAAAACTGGCTGTGAATTTGGGGCAGATGACAGGGTCTGCAGTCATGCCAGGAGTTGCTCAGAGCACCAGGGCCTGGCCACCTTCTGTGAGTCCTCACCTGGAGGATATCCCTGGCTTAACTGACAGCACTGTTAATTAACCTGTGCTTAATCTTTGTTCTCTTGTCTCTTCCCCTCAGGAATATAAACAGAAGCTTGCTCGGGTAACCCAAGTGCGCAAGGAGCTGAAATCTCACATCCAGAGCCTTCCAGACCTGTCACTGCTGCCCAATGTCACAGGAGGTCTGGCACCTCTGCCATCTGCTGGGGACCTGTTTTCAACAGACTAGAACAAACGGTGTGCCCCAGTTTTCATTATTACCAGCAGAAATAAGACTCTGGTGTTGGCTGGAAGTCCAGTCTTCCAAGATCTGCAGTAGGAAGGAACTTGCAGACCTTGCTTTGAACCTCTTGGCTGCTCGTACTCACCCTCTCTGTGTACACTGGCTCATGTGAGGGGAGGAAGAGGAGTGAGTTTTGTGAGCTCTGAAGGGAGTGGGGGTGGTCTGTTTAGGCAAACTTCTCTCATCTTTTCCCGTACTCTTCAGTTGCTGTTTGCTCTTAGCACTTGTTACCCCCACAAAGATCATAAATCATGTGCACACATACCTGGGAAGCTTCCAGAGGAAGGTTGACCATGCAGCATCTTCCCTCTGTGCAAATATTGTATTATTTCTGAATAAGTCGCCTGTTGTAGTTGGGTTTCTGAGCCCCATCTCTGGGAGCAGTGGAATGGCTCATAGGGATGTGTGTGCATGCGAGTCCTGTGCCACGACAGCCTCAGGGGAAGGCATCTGCTCAGCAATGGTACAGGGAAAGATTTTTCCTAAACCTGCAGTTCCTCATAATGCTGTGGCCTGATGTGAAAGTAGTTCCCATTTGGCATGGCTGTAAATTGAAGTCACAGGCAATAAAAATAAGCAGCTTTTCTTTGTGAATTAGAGGTAGACTCATAAGTTACACTGTGCTGAGCAAAGCAGAACTGGATGTTACCTAAGTGGGAGTGGAAGTAAATTTTGTTCTAGCTACCTTAGATTTATACCACATTTTTCCTCTTCATTACATGAAATTAGATGGTGATGGAAGCTTTGATTTAATGACCTGAGAGGTTGGAATGGTGTGTGGCAGCTGCTGGTGTCCCCGTGACAGGCACTGTTAGGTCTGCTCTCAGGATGGTTACATTGAAAATGCAATGATGTAAACTCTCTGCATAGCTTTAGTGAAGTTTTCTGATGCACAGAAGTTAAATGTGGTATAAATATTTATTTATATAGAAAATAGACCCGTATATATGCATATATCCTGTATGCACATGTACCCTGTCCATGCATGTAGATACTAGAAGGATGTACTTAATTTTGTGTCACAGACTGTGAGTTGATTTTTATAATCAGGAAAAGTGTAAAAAACAAAAAAGGTAAATTTAAAAAGCTCTTAATTCCATTATGTTGCTGGCTAGTGTTTTAGCTGCCAGGGGTGTAGTTGCATTTCAGTTTGTGTGTTAGGTGTGACAAGCTGGACTCTGATCACTGAACCATTCCAATCTGGATACAATTCTGTTTAAATTTAGCACCTCTCACTATAAAACAGGTTCTGTTTCTGGAGACACTTGATCTGGTAACACAGGTTTTGTAAGACAGAGGCTGAAGTGAGCTGAGATGCTCTCTCTGTGCCTCCCTGTGGTCTTGAGCTGGTTTCAAAGCCGGGAGAAGAAAATGCAGAAAGCTCCTTCTGCTCCACATTAATTTATTTTGCAGGCTGTTCAGTAGCCCGGTCAGCATTCAGTTACAGCAAACAGCACCACAGCATCTTTTGATCATTCAATAGTTCAGAAGCTCATGTCCTTTTCCTACTGACACTTCCTTTTGTCCTTTTTTTAACGCTCCTTGCACCCTCACTACCCAGCCAACAGACTTTTTTCTCTTTAGTTTACAGGAGTTTTTCCAGTGGCAGAACTATGCGTTCCCTGAGTCACTTTGACTGTGCAGCCTTTTATGGTCCAGACTTTAGATTAAGCACTGTACATTCTCTCTGCTTTTGCTAAAAATGAAAAACAAACAACAGAAAAAAACACCACCAAACATCAAGAACCCAAACCAAAAGATTCTTTTCCATCCTGATTCAGCTCACAGAGTTACCCCAAGGCTGTTAAACCAAGTTATTTTGAGCATTGATTGAATGTGTATCCATTATAGGACAAAAACTGTCAAAAACTGATATAGACTAATGTGTTGGCATCTCACGTTTATGTTTTGGGCAGATCTGTGAGAGAGTTGTCTGTCTGCTTTTTTATTTTTTAATTGAAATGTTTTTGGTTTTTTTTTTCCGAATATATGCGTGTGTTTTATTTTGCTTAATTTAAATGAAGTCTTGTGGTTTTTAATTTTATTTGTTTTACTTTTTGGGCAAAGGGCATCTGGTGAACTGGGTGACATTTTCTGAAAGTTAAACAGATTTCCCCACAGTGTGTCTTTTTTAACAAAAGCTTAAATCTGTATATTAATTGACTTAGGAATTAATTTAGACATATAGGCTGCCATTTGACAGCAGTATATTCTGAAATGTCTCATAGATATCTATTTTTGAATAAAGAGGGTGTCATTGAACAATAGTGTCCTCCTTTTCTCAATGCTCCGGCACCCTGTGGGTTTTGTTTAGGTTTTTTACCCTTCTAAATCCCAGGCAGTGACTTGGGGAGATCCTTGTGTCAGTTTTCCGTGCAGAGTGGAAATGGGGGATTTGTGTAGGACATGTCAGTTGTCACTTTGGGAAAAATACAAATAAAAGCCAAACTTGGAATGGGAGGGAAGTGTCTCCCTTCGTGAGCGCCAGGAGCTGCTGTTCCAGCAGGGTCAGTGTGATCAAAGCCTCTCAGCTTTGGGGGTCTTCACATTGCCCTGGGAGTTAATTCTGGAGGGTTTGGGGAGGCTTAGGGGTTCTTCAATTAACCAGTCTGCAACAGCCTCTGTGGGCAAACAGTGATTGTTTCATATGCCCTGGAGAGTATCTGCGAAGCGGATTATGTTTTATACTGATTTACAAATCTTCCCTTAAAGGGACTATATTTAGCACTGCTTTCACAAAGCCTTGCAGAGGCTGGGCGGTGTTGTGGGAGCAGGAGGGAGCTGGTGTGGTTCCTCCTAGTGAAAACCACCTTTGTGTGGTGTTGCAGGAACTAAGGTGGGGTTTTCAAAGACACAAATGTGACAACGTACTGGCTGTCCTTCCTTGCCTTTGTAGATCGGGTTTTTGTTGTTTTTTTAAGAGCTGGAACAAACGCCTCCAAAAATATTTGATTGTTAGGCAGCTGCCTTTGCAGTTCAGTACCTCAGTGCACTGGTGTGCATTCCCTGCCATGTAAGCAAGGAGTGGTGGCTTATGCACCTGTACAAGGTGAGCGACTCACTCCTGACTAACAGGTTAACTGTGAGATCCCAGGTTGTGGTGGTGATGAGGAAGGGCTAGCAGAGCCTTGGAGTGGTGAGGCATCCTCTGGGGGGAGGGTGGGTAGTTGTGCTGCCAGAGTTTTGACCCAGGGCAGGCTGCTGTAGGCTTTGGCTTTTTGGGCCAAGTTTTGATACATTCCCTGGCCAGTTCCAAACTTTATCCATATTTATCTTTAGGATTAGTTAGAAAAAGTATCAGCTGTCCTTAATGCTCTGGAAAAAAAAATGACCTGGTAAAACACTTGGATGAAATGTCACAGCAGACACGGCGCCAGTCTGTTGGAGCGAGGCCGGGACACATTTGCCAGTGATTTCACCAGCTTTAGGGATGTGCCATGGGCATCCTCTGTCTCACCTGCTGGAAGGCAACAGTAGGTAGAGAACATGCTCTTTATTTTTATTTTCGTTCATGTAATGACATTTAGGAAGAAGTTTAATAAAGGCCAAGGGCCTCACAGGCTTCCATGTGTGCTGGAGCAGATGAAATTGTGGTCATGCTGGTCATGTACAGGTTTTGAGGCAAAACCCAGGAAACCCCAGGACCAGCCAGCTTGGGAGGGGGATGTTTAAGGAATATGAGCAGTTTGGGTACAGAAATGTCCCCTGGGTGCAGAGCAGCCTGGGGAGCCGGTGTTCTACAGCCCATCAAGGTTAGATTCTGGACAGGGGTTGCAAATCCACGTCCTAGTGTTTTCCCTTGGCACAAGGATGTGATGGGTTGCAGCTTGGCTGATTCATGGTGGCCAAGCATTGCACTACTGCTAATGGAGCAAATCTGTGTGACAACTAATAGTAAATCATTCACAGATTTAGGGTCTTGTCACTTCTTTCTGGGAAGAGGCAAATCTTGTTTTGTCTTTCTGGGAAAAGCCAAGGCTTGGCTTGTTCTGGGAAGGGAGAAGCAGCTGACAGCACATCCCTCTGCTGCCAATACCCAGCTGACCAGTCCTTACTGTTTCGTGTGTCAGCACAGCCCACAATGAGGGGCAGGACAGGGACCTCACAGGGGATGGACAGGGGTGCTCCCCTGGGAAGCTGCATCAGGGATCAGGCAGGCACAGAGGCTTGTTGGAGTTATCCACGGGATGGCCATGCTGGAAGAGGCATCTCTCCGTATTGTCTCCTGTACCTTCTGTGGCTGTGGAAGAGGGGATGATTTCCCATGAGGGTGCAGTGGGACCTCCTGCCATTGGGGGTTTATTATCTCTTTCGCTGTTTCACGGTGCCTCAGTTGTCTTGTTGGACCAAGGAGAGTAAAAACGTGTTCCATGTTTGTGGAGGAGGAGGGAGACCTTTGGAGAGGCAGTAGCATTTGGAAATCCTACAGGTTTGTTCTTGTGAAAGCTCTGATTTATGGGAGTTTGTTCTAGTTTCGATCCATCAATGAAGGTAAGTTAAAGGTCATCAAGTCTAAAATGAGTTTACAATCAGTTCTTGGCAAGTCAGCATCTCCAGTGAACCAAGGTACATCCAGAACCTCTCCTCCCCGAGAATGCTTCTGCCTGGCTTTGGCACTTGGACTAGCACTGAATTACAAACCCTCCCACGTGATGGATACTGGAAATATTTAATTTATAATCTATTGCTTGCACGGTGAGAGTGCCAAAGGGTCTGATGGATGCAGCCCAGAACTGTGTCAGTGATCCAGGATGGGCACAGGGAGGTACAGTGTGGTACCATGTTGGTGACCAGGGCTGGGCACAGGGAAGTCGACCTCAGCTCTGTGGATAATGGAGGAAAAACCAGCCCTGAGAGCCAACCCCTGCCGCTAAACTGTAACTGCAACATTTGGAGTCTGTTCCCTTCTCATCGGAGCAGCCTTGCTCTGCCGAGGCTCAGATGGATGGGAGTGACCTTCAGGAATAGCTGTTCTAATGTTTATTTTATCAGGACCCAGCTCCAAAGCAGTGGAGCTGCTGGTTATTTTTAACCCAGGCACTGAGCAGCTGGAGGCCTGGCTCAGCACAGCCCAGTAACAAATGCTCTAAAGAGAGGCCGTGCATCATTGCTGGGCTGAGGAATGTTCCTGACAGGGAAGGCAGCGCTGGTTTGTGGCGTTAACTCCTTCAGGATTCTTGGGGGCTCCACGTGCTCTTGGCACTGGTGTTTGGGGGGTTGGTGCTGCCAGAGTTGGGGGCTGGCATGGCCCCCGCCCCTTGCCCTGAATGCAGGTAAGAACCCCCCATCCCTCTCCCTCCTGGAGCTCTTGCTCTGTCCCCATGCCACAGGGTGGGTGCTCTCTGTCCCTTGGGAGAGCTGCTTGTGCCACTCCTTATCCCTCCCTGTGCCAGGCCCCACCTCTGTCTCCACTCTACCCCACAGGGGTCCCAGCCTCCAGCTGCCTTTTTGGGTTGTGTTTGAGCAAAGCAGGACAGGGAGGTGTGGTGGTTAAAGTTCCAAAGGGTAAGGGGAGGTGGACTGTGTGTTTTTCCTGGGGGGGAACGTTTCTTGAAAGGCTTTATTGGCAAACAATCTGCTGCTGCACGTGGGGCTCTGCTGTGCCCTCTCAAGTCCCACGCTGGGAGCAGGAGCTGGGGCTGGAGCTGAGATGGATCCTTGGCCTCCCATGGGGGAAGCAGTGCCAGGGTTTGGGAGTTCTGGCCATGAACCCCAACCTGGCTTGGGGAAGCAGCAGCTGTGCCTGGAGCACTGCACATGGAGGTTTTATCTCATCCTAACGATAAACAGAAAGGGAAACTGGAGAATGGGCTGTACTTGATGGGAAATACTCCCAGTTGCCCATCCAGCCTGAGTCACAGCCAGGATGGGAGACACCACAATGTCAGGGTGACTGGGACCAGCCAGTGAGAGTGAGATTTTCCTGTCCCACAGACTGGGCCTGTGTGTCCCCTCTGCTGGGGCTGTGGGGACTGTGGGACCCTCAGTCAGACACCACCAGCTCTCTAATGGTTTCCATGGTGTTTGTTTATAGGAGCAGGGAGGCTCCCACCCTGTTTGTGGGGAGCATGTGGGAGGGCCATTCTGGCATGGAAAGTGTTTATCTTCAGTGGAGCCTTGACCCTGGTTCCAGGTGTGAGACAAATCCCCATTCTCATCCCACATCCCTGTGCAGGATCCAGTTGCCCTTCACCTGCCCCAGCCTGGGTGGACAGCCCTGCCCAGAGCCTGGGTGTGCAAGATCTGGTGGTTTGATTACTTGCAGTGTTCTCTCTCCAGTTCTCTGAGCACAGTATGGAATCATTCCTGATAGGGGAGAATTACCTGGGAAGGTGTCTTGGGGACTGAGTTTAGAGCACCCTGAGAACACCAGACCACACTGATTTGGGACAGAGGGGGTGGCTAATATGAGGCCAGTGTGGCTGCAGTGCCCCCCACACACACCTGAGGGCTGGGCTGGGACAACTGACCCCCCACCCACATAGATGCTGGGCAAGGAGTTGCTGGGTCCTGCTGTGGGGAGAAGGGTAAGAAGAGCCAGGTCTGGCTTTTAAAGTGAAAAATAGAGTTTTTATTCAGTGTTTGCATAGTTGATTCATACCAAGGTAACGTCCCATCCGTCCCTGCAGTGTCTGCAGTGCCAGGACGGTTATCGAAGCCAATGCCCGTCTGTACCCAAGCAGGTTATTTGCAGTATGTATTTATAGATTTATTTTATAGGTATATGGTGCATAGACAGCTTTGTGCTCACAGTATAAAATCTCACTCTATGGAGCTGCAGTCAGAGGATGGTGATGGCAGGGGCTGGAGGGGTCGTTCTGCTGCTGCCTCTGTGGAAATGGGCTCTGTTCTGGGGCTGCCAGCACTGCACAGAGGAGGGGGCTGGCATGGGGGTCCCGGTGTGCCCAGTGCTGGGGGACAAGCAGGACAGGGATGTTTCCACCCCACAGGGTGAGAGAACAGCGGTGAAGTGAGCGACTGCCACAGCAGCCCCCAGACCTCACCAGCCCTTTTATCCTGTTCGTGCTCCCGGGGAGCAGCGTGGCATCACTGCCACCGTGTCGGGGTCAGGCTGGGCTCTGGCAGTCACCCTCCTGGGACCATCCTGGGCTAAAGCGGGTGGGGGGCCAGCGAGGCAGGCTTTCGGCAGCTGGGGGCCATGGCAGCTGCTCACATGGGCTGGGGTGCGATGATGACGTTGCGGTAGCCCTTGACCCCCGTCAGCTGGTCGCTCTCAAAGTCCACCATCAGCTTCTGCAGCCCCGACAGCCGCGGCATCAGATCCATCCGGAATTTGGCCTCTGCCTGTGGCTCCACCGGCTCCTCACTGTGGGAGGGCAGGGAGTCATTGTGGCCTGTCACCCCCGCAGCCCCTTGTCACCCTCCCAGGGCCCATGGTGCCACAGGACAGTTGCTGGGACTTTGGCAAGCAGAGACCTCTGTAGGGTGGCTGAACGCCTTCCCCAGCAAGGTGTAGGGGAGGGATACCTGAGTCCACAGTGACCAGCATAGCCCTGGCTCCTGCTGTGCCCCATGACTGCCCTCCCTGGGGGCTCCAGACACAGAAATCCACCCCCACACCACTCCCAAAATCCCAGCCAGGTGAAGGGGGAACAGCTCTTACAGCTCCTTGACCAACTGCCCATCAGTGAGGCCAGTGCCCTCCACCACGAACACGCAACCGTTCAGGGGCACTGCGAGGGGGTTCACCAGGCTGATCTCTGCCACCAGCTTCCGATTCTGCATTGGCTCTCCTAAAATCTGCAAGTAGGAGAGGTTGGACCCCAAGCACCACCCATCCTGGGGGCCATGGTGCTCCCCCTGCCCTGGGGCTGAGGCAGAATGAGGATGCAGGTCCCAGGGGATGAGGCCCTGCTCAGTGAAGCATGACCTGCTGCACAAGCCCCAGGGGTAACCCCCGGGATGATCACAGCAACTCATTCCCCTCAGCCCTGCCTGGGATGGGACGTTGGACCCTTACCCTGATCTTGATTGGCGGATTCTCAACATAAATGTCCCTGACAGCTACAATGATGTCGCCAGTCTGGTGATCGTTCAGGAGAGCCACCACCTTGATGAGGTTGTCCTGGGTCAGTTTGTCCCTGTACTCTTCGTACAGGATGCGCAGGGGCACCCTCTTCTCTGGAAGGGAAAGCAGAGAGGGGTCAGCACCCATGGCATCTCCAGCTCAGAACCCACAGTCCTGTGCTGGCACCCAGCTGCTGCGGGCATGGTTTGGGCTCCACAGCAGCTTCTCCAGGTGCCTTGCAAGGACAGGGGAACTGGGGCTCCTGCAGGGCTGGAGTTCCAATACCAAGTGCCAGAAGGGATGCTCAGGGTCTGGGGATGGGAAGGAGCCGTCTCCTAGGGCAAGACTCCAGGGTCATGCCTGGTCCAGAGGGCCAGCCCTTGGCAGCCAGCGTGGGCACTGGGAGGCAGCCTGGTCCCTGGCAGCTGCTCTCACTCAGCCCTCACCATTGTTTATCTGGAAGTCCTTCAGAGATGGGGCTGTCCAGGGGGAAGGACAGGGAAGGAGGCTGAAAGCAACCAGCTGCAGAACTGCCTGGAACATGGAGCCCAGAGTGGCTGTGACCATGAGAAATGGAGCCTGACATTCATGAGGAAAGATTTGAAGTACTGTAGCTTCAGCTGAGACTGTGGGGAGAGGAACAAGCCTGGCTTCCCACACTGGCACAAAGTGCTGGGGTGCCCTGAAGAATGCAGCTGGGGAAGTCCTGGGGTATATATTCTGAGGCAGCAGCTGATGCAGAAGTTTCAGGAGCTCATTATTAACGTTTGAGAAAAAATGGTGTTGGATTAACTTTTGCACAGCAATGTTTAGTACCCCGAAGGCCACAGGGCTCCTCTAGCAGGGTGAGCACGTGTCCCCACTCCCCCATCCAGCCCTGCAAAAGGCTTCAAGTACCGGCGGGTGCTTCTGCCAGCATGAGCAGAGGCACATCCCTCTCCTCTCCATGGTGGCAAGAGCCAGCACATTCCTCATTCCTATAAAGCAGCTCAACACCTGGCAGAGTGCCGAGCGCTGTGTTTGCAACAGGGCTGGTGAGGAGCAGGGCTCGGCCTAGGGTAAACATTTGGCTGTTCCAGGACAGCAGATGTGTGGCCCTTCCAATCCTGAAGGGTCTCTGCAAACTCACGTAAACCCAAACTTGTGTTTAACGAGCAGATGGTGATGTTCACGTGTGACAAGGGCGAGGGAGGTTCAGGGGCCGTGCCAGGACAGCTCTGCAGCCGAACGCCCACCCAAGGAGACACCGAGAGCTTCAGTGCTGCTGGCCAGGAAACCCAGTGCTTCTCACTTCCTCCAGCCTGGGACCATGCGCTCCAGGCTGAGCTGGGCCAGTTCCACTCTCCCTGGTGTGGGAAGATCCCACCAGAGAGCCCAGCCCAGCCCAAAGACTGAGGGAAAGCAGGAGGGACTCAGACAAGTGCCACAGAGTGCCTGGGGCGCCTAGGGATGGCAGCCTGGGTGTGCCCAGCTCGCTCCCTTGGCATAACAGCTATAGCAGCAGTGGCTTGTTCAGCTCCAAACGCATTTCCAGCTTCTGCCTGAGCAATTTCCTCATCCTCTCACAAAAATTAAAAATTCACAGCGGTAGTTAACTAAGGAGGATGCCCCAAAGTGGCATTGCCCACCGAGCAGCTGAGCACCGGCTGACCTGACCCCAGCCCTGGTGAAGCATCTCCTTCACCATCAGGCGCTCTCTTACCTGCCCTGGGCTCAATGTCGATGTCGACAGGGTCCGTGAGGCCGCACTGGGGCCCGAGGGTGCCGTTGTGGCTGGTGGCGCGGGCGCACAGTGTCACCCTGCAGACGCGCTCCTCGTCCGTGTTGTTGGTGACGACGGCAAAGACATCGAAGTCGCTGCCCTTGTTTGCACCCTCTGACACCTTGATCCTGAGGTGCAGCCCCTCATCCTCCTCCCCGACGGATTTCTTCTGATGCTCTGCCTTCTCAAACACTGCCCGCTCCTCCTCAGACCCTGCGGTGCACAAAATTCCTGTGATTCCCTGGAGTATGGGGAGGCCTGGTCTGGGCTGTTCTGCCCTGAGCCCTGGAGCCCTCCTGCTGCAATCGTTTCCCAGCAGCAACGTCCCTCCCCGGACATCTCTGCCCCTGAAATCCCCCATACCCTCCGGGTATTTGTAGTTGTGGGTGATGTCCTCCCGGCTGTCCCTGCCTACGCTCTTGGTGCTGATGTGCTTCCCCACATCTGAGGATCGGATGCTCTGCTTCTGCATCCCGTCGCCCTGCACCACCCAGTACACCACGTCGGCGTTCACCTCCGCGAAGATGAAGGGGATGTCGTACTTGAGCAGCATGTCACCCTCCTTGATGGCTTTGACGGGGGCTGGCCCGCAGCAGTAAACTCCTGCACGGAGCAGAGCCACTGTCACCACTCCAGGGTTCAGCCACAAGGGGTGGCTGTGGTGTGACCCAGCCGTGTCAGGGTGTGAGGTGGACGGAGCTTCCGTGTGGAGCACGTTGTACCTTCACTCTTCTCCTGAGGCGTCGGGTCCAGCACCTGCCACCCATCATAGCCAGCTGCCAGGTCTGGACGGGCCATCCACGACTCTACCCAGCAGTGGAAGTTCCTGCAAGGGAAAGCAGTATGTGGAAGTCTCAGCCTCCCCCAGCACCTGCCAGGCTCTGGGGAAGGGGCAGAAGTAGCCCAGGGCTGGGCAGGCTGAGGCCCTGCTGTGCTGCTCACCAGATCTTGTCCCAGGAATATCTCTCCTGCTCCCCCTTCTCGTTGACGTAGCGGTCAATGGTCAGGTTGGCATTTGTGTCATGGGCTGAGTTGTAGTTGGTCACCACCCGACTGGGGATTCCCAGGCACCGCATGACTGTGGGGAGCAGGGCAGGGTGAGACAGGGGCCCAGGTTTGTACCACTCCCATCCCACAGGGCTCTAGGTTTGCACAGCTCATGTCCTGTGGAGCCCCAGGTTTGGCCTCCCTCCCTTCCCTTTGCCTGCATAAGGACTGATCCCCAGGAGAAGCCAATTCCCGCATCCACAGCACACAGGCAAGCTGGCTGGGTGGCACTTGGCTCTGACAGCCTGACAGGTTTGATATTGCAGCAAAAAAAAGGCACAAAAAGCATCTGTGAAAGCTTTGGAGGTAGAGTGTGGGCAGCCGTGCTGAACCCCGGATTTCATCTCCCAGCTGTCTTTCACTGCACAGGGAACTCCCCAGGGAGCAGGGAGGCAGTTACAGTGCTTCAAAGGAAGGCTATAAACCTCTGTGAGTTGCTGAAAATCCACTTTAGTTTTCTGCTATTTCTCTCCTCTAAAAAGGGTCTCGTCTGTCTGTGACACATCAATGCTCTCACAGGCAGCGTTTTTCTTGGGGCGAAGCTGCACAAACGTATGTGAGTGTTTCCCAGCAGCAGCAAGTCTGGAATTGTTCCCTTCTTTTTCCCCTGTCTGATTGCCCTCGTGGCCATGACATTACTTTGATCTTAGTGGATTCGTGACTTTATTGCAAACTTGGCCTTAAAGCCACTTCCCTCACCCTGGCCTGCCTCAGTCCCTCCCTTGCTGCCTGGCCGGGTAGGCAGTGCTGATTGAAAAACCAGAGCCCTTTTCTATATTTTTTTCCTTCTACTTCTTGACAAACTAGAGTAATAGCTAATTGCAAAGGAATCATTGCAGGGTGATTGCAGCTCTTCCCTCTGGATGTAGCACTGGGAGTAGATGGAGGGTGGGTGCCAGGGTAGGAGATTGGGGGAGAGGGATGACCCTGTCCTGTGGAGAAGGGGAGACCAGAGGCATCTGCTCTCACCAGTGCACGCCACAGCAGCAAAGACCCAGCACTGGCCATACTTGACTGGCTGGCACCCAAACTTCTTCCACCTCTTGAGAATATCCACGCTCCCAATCCAGGCCATGGGGCTCATGCCATCCTCGTAGTGGTTGTCCCACCGCCCAAACAGCACCCCTCGGTCCTCGTCATTACAGTTTACCTGTGGCAGGAGAAAACGGCAAGGATGGAGGGGCAGGAACAGGCTGGGGAGGGAGGGAGGGAGCCTTTGCCCCATTCACATGCGTTGTCACCCACATTGATATCCTGTATCCATGCAAGAGCTCACTGGAATGCGGGTGAACATGATGCTAATTAGGAATGAATTTTAGAAACGCGTCTTCCTGCCTGGGAATTTGGGAGTTATTATCCCAAAGCTGGTCCTGGAATGGTCTGTGCTATTTGTTTCCTCTAAAAAAGCTCTTATACATATAGGAGCAGTAACAGGGAGAGGATGTAAAAGAGAGAGGAAACATCCCAGAGAAGGAAAATGGTGTAACTGGGGGTCTAGCAAATGCTGTCTGCCACAGCTGTAGCTGGGGGGTGTTTGCACCCCAGGGGATGTGGGGTGCTGGGGACACCGTGCTGGCTGCAGCCCGGACTCACCATGGCGCTCACCACCCTGCCGATGTACACGGGGTCATTGCGGCGGGAGCAGTCCCGGTTCTGATCCCTCAGGTGTTTGGGGTTTATGTCCAGCATGTTGAGGCAGATGGCTAAGATGTCATCCTCGAACTGGTGGAGAGCAGGGAGAAAAGGTTGTGTGAGGTCCCCACAGGGGCTCTGCCACCTCTGTCCTCGCTCTCTGGCTCACTGTGATGCCCCTGCCAGCAGAACTGCTGGGTACAGGCGGTCACACCTCCTCAGGGTCCCCTCCCCAGCCAGCATCCGCTGAGTGACGTCCCCACTGTCCCCACTCAGCCTGTGAAGCCTGTGGGTGACCTCCTGCCTACGTACTGGGGCTGGATGTGGTTTCCTGCAACCTCACAGGGGTCAGGGCATGGACCTGACCTCCAGGAAAATCTATTTCCCATCACAGCTGAGTCACAGCCCTTCCTTGAATTGAGGCACGGATCCTGTGGAGGCTGTGGGCACCCCCACTGCTGCGGGCCCCCAGCCTTTTGCTCAAGGAGGGTGGCTGAGCAACCCCTGTGCCCCAAGGGTGCAGCTCGGGGTGTGAGCACTGCCTTATCGGCACCCCTGGCACAGTGCCCAGGAATTCGCTATCAAGCACCGGCTCCTGGCACAGCAGGGTCAACCAGATTAGGGACACATGGCCATGGGGCCCCCGGGAGCCTTGGGGAACACTCCCCTTGCCTTGCCATGCTTTGAAGTCAGCGCATTCCCTCTTGGAAATGAGATTCCGGTTTCTTTGACCCGTGGCTGGACTCCAAGGTGCTGACAGCATTTGGGGTGCGTGTTTGCGAGGGACACAAACACGGCACCAGTCCCTGTGTCCTGCAGCACCAGAGCTGTGTGGCCTGTGTCAGACAGGGGTCCCAAGGGTCCCAGGGGGCCTTGCCCGCTCACCTGGCCAAAGTTCCAGGGGACGGAGAAGATGTAGTCGCAGGTGCCCTGGTAGATCAGCCCGTGCTGGGACAGGACGTACTCACGGCGCTCGTTCTCGTCACGCAGGAAAACTGTGTCCTCTGTGGGGACAGCAAGTGATGGGGACAGGCTCTGCCCTGCACAACCAGCTTCCTGACCCCCTCCCTGTGGATGCATCCAGTGGGAAATGAGGCACCAGGGGCTGGAACTGCTCATGCCTTAAGGCTGGGGAATTTCAGCCCAGGTTGATTTAAACTGATGGGAAAAATTTCAGCGGGTCTGTGGTTTGCTTTTCATTCTTTCTCATGTCTCTGTCTTTCCTCCCTTCTATTTAATGGAGATGGATCTCTTCTCAGGAGGGGAGACCTCCCTGGGGGTGCAGTGAACACTGGGAGTGGGTGTGCTGGCTCAGCACAGCCAAAGCCATTTCACTCACAGCAGCTACTGCTGTGGAAATCAACATTTACTGGAAATGTTTGCAGAAGGAAACCCCACACATCCACTCCCAGTACTCAGCACAGCCCTGGTTGAGCAAAGCTTCCTATGATCCCTTATCTTTGCAGATCCATCGTGGGATGTTTGAGATCCAGGAAACCAGCTGGTCCAGGAGCAGGGGAAGGACACAGGGAGAGGAAAATCCCAGGGCTGTTGAACCTTATAGCACTGAATCAAACCTCCCCTCTGGGTCTGACTGCCCAAATTTCACCAGGACAGGGATAACCATGTCACTGAGTCCACAGCTGTGTGCCTGGGTGAGGATGGGTGAGAATGGACCTGGTGGGAGCAATTAGGGACAAGTAGGGGCAATTAGGGACATTTAGAGGTTTTTTTTCCTGTCCCCTGCCTGGCCAGGAGCTGGTGCCAGGGAGTGCCCAGGGCTTCACACCAGCACCACAGTGGTGAGCTCCCATGGGCACCATGTGGTGGGGGCAGCCTGGACAGGCCATTGGGTGTTTGGGGTGGTGGCAAAGCGGCTGTGTGTATTGTAGGGTGGGGATGGTGCTCTTGGCTCTGAACTACTGCAGGGATTGTGTGGAGATGGAAGCAAAGTGAGGCTTTTTGCTTAAACCTGTTTTCAGACCACGGCTTGGGACACCTGGGATCTGCACTGGGATGAGACCTGTGGGGGAGGTGCTTGGGGAGAATCTTGTTTGCCTGAGCCTTGGAATCCCTGGACTCAGAGAGGTGAAAGCCTCACCTGGGTGCCAGGGGTTGAAGAGCAGGACGAAGTCCCCGATTTGGTAGCTGGAGCCCTGGTAGTCAGTGCAGGTCTCCAGGGTCATGCTGTAGCGGCCGATGCGAGCGTTGGGTGGGGAGCAGAGTGAGACAGAAAGGGACTCCCCGTCCTGCTGCTGGACCACGGCGCTCCAGCACGATTCCTCTGGGCAGTCAGTCATGACAAAGTGGGAGCTGGTTCCTGATGTCTCACTGGGGCAGGGCCCTGTCAAGAAGGAGTAGGTCAGTTGTCCCAGTGCTCCAGAGCCCCTGGGAGCCCCGTGCCATGGAGGCTGCACCAAGGGGACCTGCTCCAAGCCCCCCTGCCCTGTGGCAGCTGCCTGGATCTTGGCTGTGACAGTCTGGGAACATTCACCATGTGGTTTGTCAGGTACCGAGGGCACAGGGTAGCCCAGCTGAGGGGAGCTCAGGTGTGTCTCTCACTGTTGGGGAAGGGACAGACTCGCCCTGTGGGGGGCCAGCAGAGCACAGGGGTGCTTGCCCCGGTGCTCACCCCAGGGCCAGGTCTCTGTTCTCAGATGCACCCGCTCCTGCCTCTCCTCCGAGCAGCGCTGTTGAGTCCCTGCACCCACAGCATGGGGGCTGGCAGAGCCCGGCCATGAACCCCCATCACTGGGTGCCCCAGAACGTGTGTGCAGCCTCAGGCGTTGCTGCAAACATCCCAGGATTAGGGATGACCTCAGTGGCCAAAGCGCCGAGCCTGGGACAGTGTGATCCTTGCCGGCCCCTCCAAGCTGCAGCCATGGCCAAGCCACCTGCACCGAGCCAGCTCCAGCCCCGCTCCCCGGAGCGGTGACGCCCAGCCCGGCCCCGCGGCTCCCTGGCCATGCAGTGCCTGGCCGGCAGCCGAGGCAGTGGTGCCACTGCTGTCCCTTCTCCCGCCGGCGCACAGCCCTGGCTGGTCCCCTGCCAGCCCTCGCCTACAGGCCAGTCACCAAAAATACTCGTGAACTCATGGAAGTGACACAGTTTCTCCTCTCACGGAGGCTGGGCTGAGTTCACGCTGTCCTTTGGGCAAGAGCCAGCCCAGAGCTGCTGCAGGCTGGGCAGACACGGGAGCCTGCTTCCTCCTCCTCCTCCACAGCCCACAACATCCCTCTGGACTCCAGCACCTGAACGGGGCTCTGCCAGTATGGCTACTGCAAGAATACAGCTCTATTTTCACTCCATTCTTCCTTCCCTCTTTCTTGTGGGAGGTAGTACGTGGCCTCGGTGGCTTTGCTGTCCCAGGATGGGGGGACAGGTCTGGCAGTCCTTGCCTTGACAGGTCCGGCCCCAGCGAGGAATGTGCCGGGGCCGCTGCCGGTGGGGTGGCACTGCCACGTGCCTCTGCGAGCACCAAAGCACCTTTGCCCTCTTTCTGCAACACTGGGGCTGGGCTCCAGCCCAGAGGAGCCTCTGCCAGCCTGTGCCTTGGCCTGGGAGGCTGTGCCTGTGGCTACTCCCCCTGCAAAACCAGCCCGGGACTGCCTGGCTGTAGCATGGTCTGGAGAAACCCAGGGGTGGGAGCGGGTGGGTGAGCAGCCCCCGTGGGGCTGCCAGGGCACGGAGGGAGCTGCTGGTTTAGGGTGAAGCTGGGAGGTGCTGGGTTTTGTTTTGTCACCAGAGCCTTTGGGATGGAAAAAGGAGAGTTTTACTCTATGAGGAAACTTGGGTGCAGTTTTACTTTGAATTCTGGCTGGGTTGACTCAGCATGGTGCTTCAGCCCCAAAATAACTCCTGCCTGAGAAATAGTTTCCTCTCCCTTTGCTCTGAGCTGGCAGGCCCAAGCCCCTGCCTGGCGGCTGCACCCAGCCCTGGCTGTGAGAGCAAGAGCCCAGCCCCGGCCCGGGGGGGCTGCGCTGGGGGGGCTCTGTGGGAACATTTCCTCTCTCCAGTGTTTGTGTTTCCTGAGCAAACCCTGCTCCGGGGATGTCTGAGAGGCAGCAGGGCTGGGTGTAAAGCCCATCAGCAGAAATGCTGTGATACCTCTGGCTGAAAAGATACACTCTGCTGATGTTTCTCAGCAGGGCAGGAGGGTCGGGCAGGATTCTGGCCACAGCCAAGGTCTTCGCTGGTGAGCTGGCAGCTCTGTCATGCCCTTAGTCTGGGTCAGCCCTGGGAGGAGGAGGAGGGAGATCAGATGATGATGGTGGTGGCTTTTTTAATTTATCACTTCTCTTCCGCTCTCAATAAGGAGATGAGTTTCTACCTCTTTTTCTTGTGATATAAAAGCTGTGCACGGCACCAGCCTCTGCCAGATGAGGAACAGGGGCTGTGTGACATGGGGCAGGTGCCGTGGCACAGCCCCCGCGGGAGCACAGGTGAGCCCTGGGGCTGGGGCAGAGGGTGGTGACACCTACACAGCCCTCCGTCGCGACACAAACGCGGCGGTACTCACCCGTCTCGACGTTGAAGGAGAGTTTGTCCACGCCCTCCTCGTAGCCGCGGCCCGAGAAGCGCAGGGTGATGCTGAAGGGCTGCCCCCGCCGCACCACCAGCTGCTTGCAGCCCATGTCCGCCGTCCGGTGCTCCCGCCCGTTGCGGTCGCAGTGCAGGTCCCACGTCTCCAGCACCAGATCTGCAAAGGCAGTGGCAGGTACAGCTCTGACCCTGGGACAGCGTCACGCAGCCCCGGCGCTTGGGAGGGAGGGGTGGCTGCAGCCCATCCCGAGCTCTGGGTTGGGACCTTGGTGAGGGGTCTGAGCCTCCCCCAGCCACGCTGCCCTGTGCTCCCAGATGTGCCGGGCACAGCATCTCTCCAGCAGGGCACAGTGACCGGGCCAGACTCTTGAGCATCCCTCCTTGAGGGCTGGGCTCCCGTTGTGTGCTGTGAGAGTGGCACAGCTTTGGCAGCCAAGTTCACGGCGACTTTTTGCCCTCCTGACCCAGCTCTCTGCGGTGCTGTGCTGTGGAGCTGCCTCGGTGGTATCACGTGTGCTGCCAGAGCTGTGGCAGGCCTGGGTCTCACAGCACCCAGCACCGGAGCAAAGCCCAGTGCTCAGCTCTGCTCTCAGGGGGCCTTCCACTGGGGCTGCTGTCTGTGTGCCCCCACCCCAAGCACGTGCTGCTGAGTGAGCCCAGGAATGTCCAGGATGTTCCTGTGCCTCAGCCAGGACTCCAGCAGCTTTTACTGTGCTGCGGCTGCTGACCAATTGGTGAGAGCAAGCGTAAATTTGGTGACAGAGGGCGTCTGATGCCCCAGACACGTGCAGGCTGCTCTGCTCTGCTCAGCTCACAGCCCAGGCAGGGCTGTGTGCTGGAGCACCAGCAGCCACATCCCTGCCACCCTGGGCACTGTGCTGGAGCGATGAGACATCGTTCATCATCGCTTGAGGCCACTGACCCCTGACTGCTCTGCAGTGACGTATTAATCAGCAGAATAAGCAAAAGCATTCTGTGCAGGAGAGCACATGGCAAGCTCAGTGCCAGCGAGGGACTGGGGAGACCAATAGGCAATACTCAGCTTGCGGCCCCATGCCATGGCTCTCCTCGGCCATGCCCTTCCTGGTACCAGCTCTGGTAGTCACCAAGCCCTCCTTGGAGCAGTGCTAAATGGAAACAGCAGCCCATGAGCATTCCCAGAGCTAAATGAAAACACTGCTCCTGGCTCTCTGGGCAAGGTGACTGCGGTATGGGCCCAGTGGAGGGCAGTGGGCTTGTCACTGTCCCCACCACCATGTGAGAGCTGCTTGAATGGTCCATAACTAAGGGCAAGGTCCCCACAGCCAGTCCATGGGAACTGTGAAGTGGGGACAGAGCACAGACAAGCCCTTTCCCTCCCTGCCTCCCCCTCTGTGAGCAGCACAGCCCTGTGCTATGGAACATGGACTGTACAAGTGGAGTCTCATGGCTGACATGGAGCCAAACTTGCTGACAATAAGCATGTTCAGAGAACAGGATCAGGGGTCCTCCTTGTCCCAGTCACCCTGGAGTTTTCATCCTCAGCAGATTTAGCAAAAAGCAGATTTCTCAAAGCACAGGTGCCTCTATCTAAACCAATGGGTGCCAAGAGATGGGTGGGGAGGGGGCTGTGGTGCTGCAAGTGGTAGCAGCTTCCTGGGCACTCAGGAGCAGGAGCTGCCCAGTGTGTTCGGGACAAGAGGACACAGTGTTAAGCTGTACCAGGGAAAATTTAGGCTGGACATTAGGAAAAAATTCTTCACAGAAAGAGTGACTGGGCTTTAGAATGTGCTGCCCAGGGGGATGGTGGAGCACCCATCCCTGGAGGTATTTAAAAAAAGACTGGATGTGGCACTTAGTGCCAAGGTCTACTTGATAAGGTGGTGTTAGGTCATAGGTTGGACCTGATGCTCTCAAAGGTCTTTTCCAACCTATTTAACCTTTTCCAGTTAGTTCTGTGATTCTGTAGCAGCTCAGCTATGTGTCTGTGTGAGTGTCTGACCCGAGGGACCTGTGTTGGTATTGCTACAGCAGTGCCGGGAGCCAGGACAGCCTGCGGCACTGTGGCACAGCAGAGCAGAGTGGTGCCGTCTCACCCAGAGGGCTGTGTGCCCGTGGGAATCACACAGACCCGTTTCCTGGGACTCTGAGGGCAGCTGTGTGGGACGTGGGGGGTGTCTCTACCCTGAAGAACCAAGCGTGCAGGATTCCCGAAGCCCAGCAGCTTTTTTTCTGCCTGAGCCTCCTGAAATCCCCTCACGCTGTCAGGACGTGGGCACACGCTCCCGGCCCAGCTGTCCACCCTCCTCTACCGGGAAAGCTTTAAATAGCACCGAACTTCATTCTACGGGTACTGGCGACACCCGGGCCGGAGGAGAGTCGGGAGGGAGGGAAGGGCACAGACCTCCGTGGATCCCGCACGGACCCTTCTAGGCTTGTTATCGCCGTCCCGCTTTAGTCTTTCCCGTTCCCCATCGCCCTTGACTTCGGCTGAGGGTCAGGGACCGGCTCTAGCCCCAGGCGAGCAGGGAGCGGCGCGGGGGCACCGAGAGCCGGCTGGGGCGGGGATGCGGCCGGTCGGGACTCCCCGGGGAGCGGCACCGAGCCCGGCACCTGCGGGGCTCCGCGCCGCGGTCCTACCTTCGGCCATGGTGCCGGCNGCGCACACACTCCCCCTCCCGCGACCGGGCAGGCGGGGGGAAGAAAGGGAAAACAAAGTTTCCAGGAAACGGGCGGTTTTAGGTCCCACCTATTGAAAACAACCACCCAAAAAAAAAAAAA
>WAAG01031200.1:79436-191340 GCA_013390105.1 Tichodroma muraria | reverse complement strand
AAAAAAAAAAGAAAAGCAGTAGGCCCCGGAGCCCCCCGGGCTGGCCCCACCGGAATCTCCCAGGATCCCACAGCCCCCGGGTAGGAGACGGCCCCGCTGCCGATAAAGAGGAGGCGAGAACGAGGGGGCGGAGAGGGGCTGCGCGGCTTCCAGCGAAGTGCCAGGACTCGGGACTGTTTTCTCCTTATAAAGTTCTCTCTCTCCCTCCTCTGGCTGCATCCCCACCCTGGCTAGTCCTGGTGGGATGCGCTTGTCGGGAATTGCATCCCCTTCCCGTAGCTGCATCCCTCAGAGATGGAGTCTGGAGGGAAAACGTGGCGAAAACTTTGCTGCTGGACAGCAGATGTGTTGGAATCAGCGCTGGTTGCTCTGGGACGTGGAAGTGTGCACACAGCAGTGACCAGCACATTTCCTGGAAGTCCCTGCCCCACGCACTGGCCATCCCTCTCCTGCCTGGGGGTTCCTGCCTCAGGGTCTTGCTAATCGTGCCACCTGGGGCTGCCTGGCCTGTCCTGGCCCTCCCTGTGTGTCCTAAGGGTCACCCAACACACTAGAGACCACCTATCAGGGACAGAGGGCTGAGACCCCACACCTCCGTGGGCTCTTGGGGTTTGGGAGTGCACTGGTACCTTAGCAGCAGCATGGCTTGTTATGAACAAAATAATAACAAAACTTTCAATCAAGAAACTTCTTGAGAAGTTTCTGGAATAACTTTGTTCAGTTACTGGTTTTCCTTCGTGTGAGTTAAGCTGCCCAGGACCCAGGATGGGGGGGTGTGTTCCTGGTGAAGCCTTGAACTGACCCTCCTCGTCTGGCCCTTGGATGGATGCAGGATGCTGCAGCCCGGGCACTGGGAGCTCTCAGTGTGACAGGTCCCCTCCTGCTCCCCCAGACCCCCCTACCCCTCCCAGGTTTGGTGACAGGTGCATCCCTCCAGGCCCTCTGTGGGACCTTGTGGGTGGTGCTGTCCTGTAAGATGGTTGGGATCCGTCACCTGGTGTACTCAGGGACACCCCACAGGGGCTGTGCCCTGGTGAAGCCCCACTGTCCTGGTGTGCCCCATTGCTCAAGTGTGGGGAGCAGCTGGATTTGCCCTCCCCACACTTGGGGTGGTCCCGGTCAGGGGCCCCCAGCTGCAGGCAATGCTCTGCTCAGGCACGTCAGGGCACTGCAGGGGGAGGGTCTGCAGTGAGTGGCACTCCTCCTCCAGCTCTACAAAGGGATTTTTGGTACTGACAGAGTTGGTAAGGTCTAAGCATGCCAAGGACAGACCAGAAGTCCCATGTGGGGAGACTCCTGGTGTGTCCTGCTCTGGGGGCACGAGGCTGGTTTTACAGAAGAACTGCCCCGCAATGCAGCTGTGGCTGGGGGAGTCCCATCCTCCATCACCTTCTTTAAGGGAAGTGGGGAGGAACGTTAGAGCAGGAGCAGCAAATCCTTGCTGAGGGAAAGCTTGAGACAGCTGGTTTTAATGGAAACAATTAATGTACTACTCCACCATGTATTTGTATGGGCTGGGGTATGCAGATCATGGTGGGGGGCCTTTTGCCAAGTGCACAACCAGTGCCAGCAGGGCCCTCCTCACCCCAGCAGTGCCACCTCACTGCAGAAAGGTCCACAGAGGACCAGCCTGACAGTGCTGCCCTGTCAGTGTGCCACTCTCATGCTGGGGTCTTGCTCTCCTTGCTCAGATTTGAGAAGAGACACTGAAAATGAAACCCTCTTCCTCTTCCCAGACCCCTTGGTCCTCATGGGCAGCACTGGATCAAGCTGTTCCCATGGATGCAGGGAGGGGTCAGTGGGGGTGAGGGTCCCATGGGCTGCCCCTCTCTCTGAACATCAGGGCCACAGAAATTGCTGTCCACTGCCAGGCTGCTGTGACACCTGGGGAGGGCTGGTGGCCATGGGAGCTCACAGCTGGTGTCACCTGCCCTGAGCTGGCCTTGCTCCCAAGGCTGCTTCCTGGGCACAGGAACCTCTGCCACTGGCGTTGACAAGTGCCGGTCTGTCCGGGCTCGTGCTGCAGGATGCTGGGTTCGGCTCTGCCTGCACAAGCCCGCTCTTCCTTCCTCCTGTACCCAGTGTGAACTCTGGATGCACTCTGCAGCGGAGGTGCACACTCAGGATGTGTTGTTTGCCTGAGTTAATGTGTGACAAACAGCCAGAAGAGCACCGTCGGCAGCGGAGGAATTGGAAGCGGCCATTTCTCACTCGGCTTGGAAGCACGAGCAGTTTGTTGCCGTGAGGGGTGTAAGGATGTGTGGGATGGGTGGGACTGGGCAAACTGGGGTGTCTGGTGCTGGGCAGGCTGCTGGGATTATCTTCTGTCTGGTTTCCTGGCCGAGCACAGAGTGGGAACGACTCACAGTACGTGTCCCTGCTCTGGCACCTTGGGCAGAAGTGGCAGGAGACAAGTGCCTGGCTGTCCCCTGGAGCTGTCTCCCAGGGCTGTCCCTCTGTCCCTGTCCAGTCAGGGCTGTCCCTCAGGGGCTATCCAGGGAGCTCTGGGCTTGGTCCCAGCACCTCACCAAGAGGAAACCTCCCTTGTTGCTAGCTTTAGTGCCCACTTCGCTCACCACCTTGTATCGTGGAGGCATCTGTCTGCCCAGGCACTGGAAAATGCCGCCCATGGTAGGCCAGCCACACTGCTGGTGTTATTTTTACTCTCCTTACTAAGACAAGGTTGCATTAAGAGGGTGTTTGCACTGCTGAAGCCCAGAATAACTCATTTGCTCAAGGTGTTCAGTGCAGGACTGCGACTTTCCTTGCCCCCGCCCCGCTCCTGGAGCTGCTTCAAAGCGTGCCGGTCCCTGCAGTGCCGGTCCCTGCCGTGTGTCCCGCACACACAGAGCCGCTGTTTGCTCTGCTGGGTGTGTGCCGGGGCGGCTGCAGCCCCTCCAGTGCCCGCACATCCTGACTCAGTTCCCTGTGCAGGCAGATAAACAGCCCGTGAAAAGGGGCAGTGTCTGCTCTGAGTCGCCCTGTTAAGTCGTCAACCGACTTCAGGAGCTCTGCCCATGTCCTGCGGTGCTTCCCGCCCCGGGTGTTCCCCAGACTCAGCCCTCAGCCGAGCCGCTGCTCCTGCAGCCCCCCGAAGCCGGGGCGCCTGTGAGCTCCTCGGTGGGGAGCCCGGCATCGTCCCGGGGTGAGGGTCTGTAAGGGGCCCTGCAGCGATGTGACTTCAGGACAAAGTGTTTTATGCCCATGACGACAGGGCCAGCGGGGAGCTCTGGGGGCTGTGTGGGCATCCTGGCATGCAAGATGCAGCAAGCACCTCTCTCACTCCTCTGATGTGTGAGCATAGGAAAGTACTTCCCAAAGCTGGGATGAAAGCCCTGGGGCTGCTCCATATGTGGTCGGCAGAGCCAAGGAGCTCGGCAATAGCCGCAGACAAGGGTCCATAAGGGCACGCAGGCTGGGGCGGGGGAGGATGGGGTTGGTGACGGCATCACGCTTGGTTTGGGGCTTTGGTTGCCACAGGCAGCTCTGGCGCTGGGCCAGTGGCTGAGCAAGACGGGCTCAGTGCAGCGCGGGGCTCCCGAGGTGATGGGGTTTAGACCCGGCCTAAAAGGGGGGCTTGTTCCCAGCTCTGGGCAGCTGCCTACCGGGCCAAGCACTGCAGCCTTTCCTTTGGGAGAAGTGGCTTCTTAAGGAAGAGCAGATTGTTTTGCCACCTGGCCCCCCAGGCAGGCGGGGTGTGCTCTGGTGTCGCAGCCACAGGGCAGAGGCGGCCCTGGAGTGGAGGCGTCCGCTGCTCTCAGGGCAGAGGGAGAGATGTGCGGTGGTGTCGGACGCAGTCCGGGGCTCTGGCTCCCAGCTCACGGCACAGGCTGAGCCAGAGGCTGTTCCCGAAAAATGCGGAACCTGTACCAGCATGGCCTGGAAGGATCGGCCAGCAGCTGATAACCAGCTTCTCTTGGGAGTCCTGGTGCAAGGCATCCCCCTCCCGCTTCCAGGGGGGGATCGGGAGGAATTCATTATGTAACTGTCTTTGTTTTTAGGCGGAGTCTGTGATTTTATTTATAAGAAATGGGAGAAAAAAACCCTCTCGAATGTCTCTGGGTTTACTGGGTCTGCTAGCACAGTGGGGGCAGGAAAGCTGGGGGCTTCCCTGGCAAGGCTCCCAAGCAAGCCCCTGGAAGATGGGTCCTGTGTTGGACAGCAGTAATGCATGCAGGGGAGGTGGATTCTCCAGCTGTGCCAAACCTTTCCGTGCTGGTGTCCCCAGGATGGCCACAAGGCCAGTCCCACTGTGGCAGGGTCCCACAACACTCCAGAGTGGGCTGCAGTGCTGCAGGATGGACTCATGTCCACTGCCAGGATAGTCATGAGCCAAACACAATGTTTTGCAAACTGATCTGGCTGTACCTGGTGCAAACTGAATTCCAGCCTCTGGCTGTCATTTCCCAGCAGTTTGTTGGAACCCCCCCAGCCCTCCCTCCCCAGGGCGCCTGTTCCCCCAGGGCACCGCTCCCTGGTAATCCCTCACCACCTTCCTAGCTTGCAGGCTCCAGCGGGTCTGCAGGGGGGAGCAAAGAAGGGTCTGTGCTCCCCGGTTGGTGCATAGAGTGTTTGTGCTCCTCCACATGTCCAGTTTTAATGTCTGAAGCTGGGTAGTTTCCCCAGGGCTAGCCAGCCCAGTGCAGGTCACCTGCACCCAGCTGTCCTGTCATCATCTTCCCAGGGTGGTTGTCTGCAGGGCCCCTGAGCAAGCACTGGCAAAGGCGTTTTCCTTTCATCCCTTGGGATGCAGCACAGCTGGGATTTTGGAAAGCAGCTGGGTTGGCCTTTCCCTGGCCAGCTCAGCTCAGATTATGTCCAGCCCTTGGAGCTCTACCCTTTGGCGTTACCCTTCACCCTTCCTGTTTTCCTCTGGTATCACTGGTTTCTTTGGTTTTCCATTTCTTATGGCTATCCTGCAACTCTCCAGAGCACCAGCAGTCCCAGCTCAGTGACAGTGTTTGCTCTGCCAGAACAGGTGCTTGGAGGTACCGCAGCTTCTCGGGGATACCTCTGCTTGCAGCCACGTCCCAAGGCCAGGACTGAGCCGGTGTCCTTGTCCCAAAGCTCAGCTCCCTCTTGCACCCAGAGCTGCCTCTGTGTTTACCTGCTGATACCAGACCCACTGCCCTGGCTGTCACCCAGGAGGACAAATCCAGGCAATACGGCGTTCCCACTGTGGCACAGTGGTTCGGCACAGACCAAACCCCCAATTTGTACTTCTGAACTCCCATGGCTGTTTGTGGCTGAACCCCGCTCCCAGGGGCTGCCAGGACAGGAATGGGCCTGTAGTGGCTCTGCTGGCACCACAACTGCCGGGAGGCCCATCTGGGGGGCTCTGACTTTTCCCACATGCAGTTGTCACGGCATCTCTGCCTTGTCACCCATTTCCCACACTTCCTCCTTGACTGGGACGGGGCACAGCTGTGGCGGTGGCTGGGTGTGTGGGAACCCCAGTGCGTCTCGTTCTTCCTCTTCTTTTTTTCCCCTTCCCTCTGTCTTGTCACAATTGAACCCAGTGACCCTCCACCCCCTGCAATTTGTAGGGCAGAGCTTGATGGGAATCTGGTGGTGAGGAGGAGAAGGAGGAAGAAGAAGAGTGCCATGGCTGTCCCCAGTTGGAGCTCCCCACTCTGCGCCAACCCACGTACTGTCTGCTCTGCTGGAGCAGGGCTCAGGAACCACAGGGGGAATGGCTGACCCAGGAACTGCCATGGGGAAGAGAAGGTCATTCCCTGGGGCTGGGATTTGTGCCTGATCCACAGGCACTCCACTTCTCTGAGCTGGTTTTGTCATCTGCTGCACCCAACATTTTTGACCATTTTTCCTTTGGAAAAAAGTATTTCCTGGGGTCTTGTGGGAGCTTCCCTCCAAGGCTGGAGGGTGCTCTGCACCCAGGCACTGCCTGACCCCAACCAGTGGATCCCTGGTCCAACACTGTTGGATCCCTGCCACCCCCCAACAACTGATTTTTGCCATTTTACGAGGGAAAGGAGACATTGATTAACTCCTGTACTTGCCTTTCTGGAAAGGTTATGGCTTAATTGGTCAAACTTGGGAGTCATAAATCATGTGCTGAAGGATCAGCAGAGATAAGAAAATTTTTGCAGAATGTTGCAAAACACTTTTCGGTAGGAGGGAAGGAGGGATCTGGGTATGCCCACCCAGCTGTGTGGGCTGACGGCTCTTCAGTGCACAGGACCCTTCCAGGGAAACGATTCACCCTCCAGCCACAGGCCGGAAATTCCCTTTCTGTTATCAGTTAAACTCAGGATTTGCAGAATATCCTTTTTTATTTTACTTATGGAAAAAGAAAACAACAGGAAAGTCATTATTTGCTTTATTCAGAAGAATCATAATTCCATCTGGTTTGAAAAATTACTCTCTTTCTCGCTGGAAAGTGCTATTTCTCCAACCTAAAAGCTGCAATGGCAGGGGATACAGCAGATCAGCCCTAAACAGAGCGGAAAATTGAGCAAGGGATCTGTCAGGCTTAGCTTGGAATGATGCTGGAGGGAGAAAAGATTATTTGGCTCTCACACTGAGGTGGGCTCCATCCAGGTGGGCATGGCTTGCACTGGCCACATGGGATGGGGAATGGGCACACTCAGCTGTAGGGCATGGGGATGGGGAGCAGGCACACATCATGAAGAGGTAGAAATGTTCTGGATCGGTGACCTTGGTGCCATTCAGGACGTGGCATTATTGGAGAATGGAACGAACTCTAGGCTCGCACAGGACAGGCTGTGCAGACCCGTCCGGGTTCTCCAGGACAATGACTTTTAAACCAAAAGGAATGGGAGGGACTCAGTGACCAGGTTTTCAGTGGAACAGGGGCAGAATTGTCAGTAAGGAAATTAGTGTTGAGCTGGGAAAGATGGAGTCTAAAAAAATTGTAGGGAGAAGTAAAGAGCAGACAATTGGGTAGGACAAGGAGTGGTGACAGGCAGAGGTCCTGTGACAGGGCAGGGCCGGGGTTGGTCCCGTTAATGCCCCAGTAATGACCCAGACAGGAGGAGTGTGGCACCCACGGGGGGCAGCTGGGGCCGTAAGGAACTCAGCGGGGCTTGGCTTCGGGATCTGGCAAAAACAAGGCTGAGGGGGGTATGAGTGATGCTCAGGCGGACTGGGATGGGCGAGTGCCCTTTGCCGAGGCGCAGCATCCCGCAGGGTGCGAGCCATGACCGTGCTGGGCTGGGAGGAGGAGTGTGTTTTTCTAGAACGGCCTGCAAGGCAGAGATTGCTTCTCCTCTGATGTCTCTTGATTAGCTCATGCTGTGGCTGCCCAGGGGGGCGGCCGGCCAGTGCCTGGCCCCGACAGCCAGGGTCCCGCCTGCTGGGGACGCGCCTGCGGGGACGGGGTCTCTGGGGACCTCAGGCTGCTTTGGACTGGGATTGGCAAGGTCGCACCCAGGCCAAACAGGTCCCAAAGGCTTCAGGACAGCGCGTTCCCAAAACAGAGTGGGGAGGCTGGGCAGGATGACACCATTCTGCTCATCTGCTGGGAGGGAGAACAGGAGGCTGAGGCACTTCACCCTTACAAAAGGGTCCTTTGAGCAGGACCAAGGTGCTGGCAGCAAGTGCAAGGAGAGCCAGGCTGTGGGCACAGCCCACGTAGGGGGGACAGGGGGAACTCTTGGTGGCACCAGCTACCTGTGGGCACTGTGCTGGGGTGCAGCTGGAACCTGGGTGAGAACCCCAGCAGCTGGCTCTCAGTGGGATACAACTTCTAACTCTCTTCCATGAGGACCATCCAGGTGTTTCTCTTCAGGTTTATTAGTGCTAATGGAGTTAGTCCCGTGTTAATAAGCACACACAAACCCAGGGCTCACTGCTGGGGCTCAGCCAGGGTTGCAGCAGCAGCACAGGGATCGTAAAACCATCCAGTGAAGCAGGGAGCACAGTCAGTGACAGGAACATCTCACAGGTTTGCACTCCCCTGGGATGCTCCAGGTACAGCTTCAAATGTGGGAACCCTCCCTGTTGCGTGAGACAAGGCTGGCACTGGTAGGGATAAAGGCACTTTATGGGAGGATTGCTACACCTCTGGTAGATTGTGAATGAACCCTGTGAGCTGGTGATGGAATTACTGCTGATCCACAGCAGGGAGAGCGCTAAGGACAGGGAACCAAAGATTCTGGGACTGAGGGTGGGGTAAGAAGTTCCAGCATCCCACATCTGTGCATGGGAAGTCTCATCCAGTCTGTGATTGAGACTTATGCAGCTGGACAGGAAGAGCTGGAGGAACTGGTTACTTGGCATTTGCTTTAGCTGAACTTTCAGTGTGGTGGTTCTCCAGGTAAATGATCTGGTGGGCCTTTTCAGGTGGGCAGGGTGGTCTGGGACTCTGGAGATCCCTGGGTAAAGCCAGGCTTGCTGCTGGGGCTTCTTCCATGGAGTTCTGTGAATCTGAGTCTTCAGAGGAGAAACTGCTCTGGCTGGAAATCTGGAAGTACTGGGCAGCTTCTGCCTGTGGCCCTGCTGGTGCACCTGGTGTGCTGGGATCTGAGGCAGTCCCATGGGGCACAGCAGTAGGACATGGTGTGTCAGCACCTGGGAAGCGTGTCCAGGGAGGAAGGGTGAAGGGACGCCTCCGAGGGGGCCGGCTGCGCTCCTGGGTGAGGTGTCCTGCTGCTCCCAGGCTGGCTTTGCTCTTGGGTTTGGGATGGGGGGTGTCAGCAGAGATGTGGTGGTGATAGGTGTGGATACCCTGAGGCCCCAGTCGGCAGTGGGGCTGCAGAGAACTCTGCTCCACACCTAGCATGGAGCCAGGACTGGTGCTGGGCTGGGACTGTCCTGGCCCCTGGGGCTGTCCCGGCCCCTCAGTGCTGGTCTCTGGCTGCTCTGCCAACCCCCTGCCCCACAACACTGCTGGCTCGGGGCTGGGGGCTGCTCTGCACACTGAGACTTCTGTGTGAGGGGCTGCAGACCCTGGGCTGGGGGGGCTGGAGGAGTCTCCCTGCCCATTAGCTTGTACTCCCCAGGCCTCCTGTAGTTCCGCCAGCATCTCCTCCAGGATCTTCCGGGTCTCCTGGTACCTGTGCTGTGCCTCTGTCCAGGCTGCCAACCCTTGGCTGCTCTGCATCCTGCGCACCTGAGCCTTCATCTCCTGCAGCTTCTCCAGGGCAAACTCCACCGAGAGCTTTTGGAAGGATCTCTGCAGGCAGCGCAGTGCCTGGCCCTCCCCGCGCTGAGCCCGGGCCGAGCACTGCCGGCAGTCCAGCTTCAGCCCCGCCACCTGCAACAGAGGTGAGAGTGGCTGGTCTGGTGGCCACCAGCAGCACCATGTCCTGCAGGGGAAGATCCCCTTCACCCACCTTGTTGGAGAACTGGACGAGCTCCTGCAGCAGCTCCCGTTCGGCCTGCCGCCGCTCCAGCTGCTTGGAGAAGCTCATCAACTTTGTCTGGAAAAGGGCTGCAGCCACTTGGAAGGCATCTGCCTCGGGAAACATCGTGTCTCGGACCTCAGCTGCCTCCTGGCACAGGGTCAGGCCATGCTGGCACCGAGCCTGCAGGGACAAGAGGAAGGAACAGCTGCACACTTGGGTATGGTGCTGACCTGGGATATATGCACAGGGTGATGTGCCACAGGTAGCACTTGACATCACCTTTACAGGTGGATGGGAAACACTTCTGGGCAAGTGAGAAGAAACAAAACAATGGGATTCTCCAAATCTCTGCTCTGTCCTGCCCTGGCCTGGTTCAAAATGCACCAAATGCACCTCCTGTTCTGACTGGGGTCACCATGCCTCACCCTCCCTGCAGTGTGTGTGACTAAAGGGCCTACACATCCAGGGGAACCAGAAGATCCTCATCACAATGTTATCTCTTGTCTGATGGATGCCCAGGCTTTGAAGGAAAAAGGAGCTGCATGGATGGAGTGCAGCAGGGATTGGGGACAGCAGTCCCAGCCCAGTACACATCAAGGAACAGCACAGTCACCCCTCACTGGAGCAGTACTGCCCAGAGTCCCACAATGCTGAGCTTGACAACTGCAGTGTGACTCAACACCTCAGGGACACCCAGTTCTGCCCAGAAGCCACTTTCCAGACCCAGGGGATGTCTGTTACAGAAAAGCCCCTCTGGACGTACTGTGGCCTGGGCAAGGAACTCCTTGAAGCGCTCAGCAGAGCCCTGGCAGCTGTCGGGACTCCAATCCTCGGTGTCCATCTCCTGCAGCCGAGCCGCTGCTTCCCCATCCAGCCAGGACCCCAGCTGTGAGAGAGGGGAACAGGGATCAAGTGGGACCGGCCCCGGCAGCAGCATGTCCACAGCACCTCCCCTTCCTGCCTCGGCCGGGCATCCCAGCCCAGGCTCAGTCACACACAGTCACCCATAATGAAAATCAAAGCTCAGGCAATCCTGCCATTCTCCAGGCTTCCATCATCATCAAAAAACTAAGGAAACGTGACCAAAACACTGAACCGTGGAACACCACAGAAGGTAACTTCAACTTGTGGCACCCCAAGGACACCCAGCTCACCTTGCCAAACTCAGTCTCGAGCTCCCGGACCTTGCGAAGGAACTCCAGGTGCTGCAGGCAGCTGTTGGATTGGGACACGAGGTTGTGAAGTTCTTCCTCCAGCTGACTATACAGCCCCTCAGCCAATTCCATACCGGTCCTGGGGGTGGGGAGGAGAGGGGCCATCAGTGCCAGGTGAGCTTACGGATGCACAAGGTGGAGGGGAGCAGGTCTCTTGCTCAGCTCCTGACCCCAGCCCTGCAGGTACCTGAACATCTCCCCAGCCCATGGAGCAAATGGATGGCAGGGACCACGGGATGGGAAAGCCCCGTCTATCAGTGCACCCCAGCCCCACTGAGAGAAGGCAGCAGGAGGCAGCAGTGGATCAGTGCTGCCTGAATGCATGGACTATGAAGCAGCATGGCTGGACCAGTGTGGCATCACCAGGTGGGTGCAGCATTCCCAGCCGAGAGCGACATCACCGGGTGATAGGGAATGGCCCAATTACAGCAAGGCTGGGTGAGTAACAGCATGGCCAGATTACGGCATCACTGGATGAGTATGGCACGTCCAGGTGGGGGTGACATTACTGGATGACTACAGCATGGCCAGAGGAGCCATGCACGGCCAGGTTATGACATCACTGGATGAGTGTGGCCAGACAAGTGCGACATCTCCGGACGATCACGGCACGGCCGGACGAGCACGGCACAGCTGGCCGGGCGCGGCACGGCCGGGACTTGGCCCCATCTAGTGGCTTTTCCCGAGCCCAGCCCAAAGCATTGCTGCCGGCATTGCAGAGCAGTGATAGATCTGGCCCGGCCAGGGGCAGGAGACCCTCTTAGGGACTTGGCACCACTGAGGATGAGGGGACTCCTGCAATGGGTGGAGTGGTCCATGCTTCCAGAGCAGGACCGAGCGTGGCAATAGCTTGGGCTCGTGGGGACCGGGCTGTCCATGGGGAGGTGGCTCTGTCAGCCAGCAGAGCTGGGGGTCCCTGCCACTGGCACCCCTTGACGAGCAGAACTGCCCCGTCCTACCTGATGTGGTCGGAGGCGCAGAGGCGGGCGGCCTCCCTGCGCAGCCTGGCCAGCACGAAGCCGCCCTCGCGCTGCACCCGCACCAGCTGAGGGTCACTCAGCACCTTCTGCATCAGCTCCCGGTGCCTCCTGATGCTCGCGGCCACATCCTGTGGAGGAGGGGAGGGTCAGACAAGTGTCTTACCTGGAGCCTCACCTGGGGTCTCAGCCAGCACAGGACCGGAACCTGGGCCTGCACCCCAGGCAGGAGCAGAGGGGACAGCCCCATGGCCAGGAGCAGCCAATCTGGGAGCAGTTATGCCAAGTTTTGGGCAACTGGAGTGAAATGTTGCTGTGGCTGCACTGCAGATGGGCACTTAATGTCCCCAACCTGTGGTGCTGCCACCCCTGTTACCTGTGTCCCTGCCAGTGCGTCGGTGTTCCGCAGCTCCTGGATGCAGCGCTGCAGCAGCTCCGATGCCCGCCTGAGACCAGCTGTAAAGGGCTGCAGCTTCTGCGGGGGACACACACAGTGGGTCAGCAGGGACAGCCTGCCCATGAGAAGGAGGAGGAGGAGAAGTGCCAGGGCAGAGCAGGAAATACTGTGAGGCACTGGGTTAAAGCTGATGAGGAAGAGAGTGCAGAGGTGGATGGGCAGCTGCAGGCAGGAGCAGGTAGGAAAGGAGCTTGACCCTCCTGTGCTCAGAGCTCTCCATTTTATTCCCCTCTCCCAGGCCTTCATGTTGCTTTTCCAGGGATGTATGTGGGACACATAAGATGCAGTGGGGACAGAGGGACACGGGGGAGGTGAGGCAATGGCTCATGGCGTGGTAACAGACACCTGGAAGAATTGAACCCACTCGTCGTGGCAGTAGGGGTAGGCACCATCCAGCTCTGGGGGCAGCTGGGAGCTGTCGATGTGGCGGCCCAGAGCCTTCAGCGATGTCAGGATCTCCACCTGCAGGGCACAGGGCTTGTAAAACTGCCTGGAGCAGGGAATAACCCCCTATTGCACCAGCTCAGGGAACAGGGACAGGCTCACCTGCACCCCAGACAGCCTCTCACGGTGGGAGACCAGCTCCTTCTCGGCCAGGAGCAGCATGCTGTGGATGCAGCCTGGAGAGACACTCTGTGGGAGGCAGGGGAGAATCACCAGGGCAAACCCCATATGCAACCCTCAGGCTACCCATGGCAGTGCTGGTCTTTCCTGGGTTGGCTGAGGCTGGTGAGCTCATTGCAAAGGAAAAGGCTCTCAAGCTCACTGGTGTGGGAGATAGAAACACACATTCAGGCCATGACCTTGTCCCAGCCACCAGCTCCCTGGCAAAGGACCATGGGAAGAGCCTCATGAGTGAACCCCTTCTCTCACACCAGTGACACTTCTCCATGTGAGGAGCATCGGGGCCAACGTGGGGTTTATTTGGCATACAAAGGCAAAGGGTGCTGTGGCAGGGGGGGACCCCCTAGCCCCTGGACAGCACAGGGCACTCCTGTGGCGCTACCCGGGCACTGGCACAAGGACTCTGCCACGACAGTGGATTGTCACTGCAGAGCCAATTTCCTGGTGAATTCACATAGCAGGATGCTGGAGGGCTCTTGGTGATGCCTGCCAGGTGATGGCAGGGCTCAGGAAGGACCTTTGGGAATCTCATGGAGAGTGGGCACAGGGGAGGCTCTGAGGGACCCCCAAAGGGTGGCAGCACTCCCTCCCAGACAGGGACACCCCTGGCATGTCTATGACACAGACACACAGTACCTGGACGGAGCGCAGGGCTGAGAATAGCACAGGAGCAGGCGGCTGCTTCCGGGCATCCACCACAACCGTCAGCCCAACGTCCTTCGCTTCTCGCCTCTCACCATTCTTCACTTCTTGCCTAGTGAGGGGAAACACAGCAGGAGTGGGGGTCCTTCCCTGGGGCAGGACCGTCTCAAAGCCCCCTCCCACATTCTGCACCCCCAGGCAGGCAATGGCCCCATCCCTGTGGGATGCCCCTGCCACGGGCTCGGAGCATGTGCCTCTGGCAGGAGCATGGTCAGGGGTCCTCAGGGATGTGCCCAAACCAGAATGTATGGGATGCTGGGCATCCATCCCAACTTAGCCTGGGAGCCCTGAGCGAGGCAGAGCTGGGGATCACTGGCAGGTCCTGCTGGCCCTTACCTGGGGAGGGAGCAGAGGTAGAGGATGAGCCTTGCCAGCTCAGCAGCTGAGCACCACGCAGCCCTCCAGGCACTGCCGCTGGTGGTCACCAGGAGGAGGGCCCTGCCCAGCCTGTCCGAGCTCCCTGTGGGGAAAGGGTGAGTGACTACTCTGGCAGCCACCTGCCAGACCTGAGCATCCCACAATGGGCTGGAGTAACCATCAGTGCTGCTTCAGCTCAGGGCCTGGCATGGTGCAGCCCCTCTGGCCCTTCTGGAGGGGGAGAGCCAGCCTGGGGGGTTGCTCTCAGCATGAATGTCTGGAATTCCAGAGCTGCTCGGGATGTTTTTCCTGAGAAAAGGATGGGTTTTGTTGCTGCTTTTTGGTTCTTGGGAAAAAGAAGGAGCCAAATGTTTAGTGTTTGGCAGCTAAAGCTGAACAGCTTCACTGGAGAGGAATGGTGTGGGAGGGCTTGGGGCAGCTGGGACCGGGGCAGCTGCTCTGCACAGGCTGCCTGCATTTATGATTTTAATGTTTTTGCCCAGCTGAAAGGAAATTTTCCGCTTGGAGTATTTCTGGCCTCCAGCAAAACCCTGAAACCTTCCTCCAAAACACCCTCTCCAGCAGCCTGTGTTTCCATCCAGAGGCCTCTCCCACCCATTCCCCAGGCTCACAGTGCCAGCAGTACCTGGCAGGCAGATGATGCCCGAGCGCAGCAGCCCAGCGTGCAGGTCCTGCCAGGCTGGAGGCTCCCGACTGGCAGTGCCAGTGCTGGGCACAGAGGAGCCATTCTTGCAGCTGGCACTTTCCAGGGACCGTTCCTCCATGGGAGCAGCAGTGGCTGCATTTGTACCTGTGCACAGGGATAGCAGAGAGAGAAGCTGGAGACATTCAACAAAGCAGGGGAATAGCAAGGCGCCAGTAGTGCCTGGTCAGGTCCCGCAGCCCCACAGCATGGTACCTTTCCCTGCTACCCTGGCTCTGCCCATCCTGGGCGAGTAGATGGCCGACATCTTCTTCCAGGTCCCCTCGTGCTGGCTGGTGACTCTTTCATCCCCGGGGGCTGCCCCGAGCCGCGCGCCCTTCAGGAAGGAGAACCTGTGGCTGGAACCTGGGGGGAGCCGGGGGCTGCCCCGCTGCACCAACCCCCCTTGCCCCGGCACCCCAGGAGTCGCTCGGCGGGACTGGCGTGTGAGGAGTGTGGGGCTGCCAGCCCCCTTCCTGTGCTGTGCGGGGGTCTCACGGGGGGTGGCAGGGGGCAGCTCGGAGCCAGGGCTGTCCGGCTCCTCCAGGATGGCTGCCATCAGCCCAGAGCCGAAGCTCACCGGGTTCTGCAGCGCTGCCATGTAGGAGTCACGTTGGCGGCACTTTGGGCCCTGTGGCCCTGGCTCCTGGCTCAGCTTCCTCCCCAGGCACGGGCTGCAGGGACTTTCCTCTGAGCTCAGTGCTCCCCCACAGGGCCAGGCGTCTGCTGCCATTCCCCCATTCATCCAGGGGAGCATCTCCTCAGCCCCAGCCCTTATAATCTCTGGAGGGCAGGTGAGCAACAGGGATCTGGTCAGGACGTTCATGTCCTCCTGGGATTGCTCCAGCAGGTCCACATACTCCCCCTCCAGGTTCTGGTTGATGATTTCACTGAGGCTGGGCACAGCCAGCGTGGCCGGCTTCTTCCGCAGACCTGCCTGCTCCACCTTGATCAGTCCCGGGTATCGTCCCTGGCTTGACTTCCGAGAGGTGGCCTTGCAGCCTGGAATGGTGCCCACAACGTTGCTGTAGGGCGTGGGGAAATTCTCTGTGCCGTGGGGCACAGGTGTGCCGGGTGCTGCCAGCTCAGGAGCAGGTTCCTGCTGGGCACCAGCAGACACACTGTCAGCTCCAGCCCTGGGCTCGTCGGTGAACTCAGGCGTGGCAATGCGGCTCCACGGCAGTGGGGTGACACCGTTCTCGGTGGCCACCAGGCAGGTGTGCAGGGGAGCTCCGGCCCAGCTGCTGTTCACCTCCTCCAGCCATGCGCTGGTGAAGAGCAGTGCGTGGGTGGCCTCGGGAACAGGTGTCTCCTCCACCGAGCGCAGGTCCAGGGAGAGGTGCTTGATGGTGACACGCGCTGCGTGCTCCTCGCAGGGCTCTGCTTGCAGGTAGAAGTCTCCGGGGCGCAGCAGGAGGGGGTTGAGCGGCGCGAGGTGCACAACCACCTTCTCGTGCAGGCATAGGGGCCAGCCTTCATGGAGAAAGATGCGGTTAAAGTAGGGAGCCTGGGAGGGAGGAAGGACACAGCGCATGAGAGAGCCCTGCCAGCTCTGTGCTTCCCAGCCACCCCCATATGCTCTTGCTGCCCAGCCCTGTGCTTCCCATGACAGGGGATGAAAGAGCCTCGTGACCCAATGCACATCCCTGATCCAAGCCCCTGCAGCACAGACCTCCAAGCCCACCCTGAGCCGTGGCTATTCCCAGGGTGTGGAGTCTACCCACGTGCTTACAGAGGGAAAACCCCTGCTTAAGCCTCTCTAGGATCAAGACAAGATGACCCTAAAGTCCCCCTGCCTTTATTGCAGGGACCACATATGCTGGACAAATCCCAAGGAGCTGGGTGTGCCATGGTCCCCTCCGCAGGGAGCTGATGGGACAAGGAGTGCAGGGAGGGAGCCCACAGGTCAGCGTGCCCATGCGGGCAGGACTCCTTAGGGCAAACCGCCGTGTCCGGGAGTGGCTCATGGGGGCACTGTTTGGGGCACGGGGGCTTACGCAGGCCGCCTGCCGCAGGCGCTCGAAGAGCCGCTTGGCCGGGATGAGGAACTGGAGCAGGCAGCAGAGCCCGTCCCCCTGGTAGCTGGTCTCCAGCAGCCGAAACACCTGGCCCAGGACGGTGGGAGCGGTGGCTTCGAAGGGCGGGTAGAGGGCCTGGAGAGCACTTTGCACCGCCGCATCCAGCGACCCGGCATCCTGCGGGAGGGAGGCAAGTGTCGCTGGTGGGAGAGTGGCCCCGCAGGGGGGACGCCGTTCTCCCTGACTCGGTGCCTCTGCCCACCATCCCACGCTGCACTGTGCCACTGTCGGGGCCCTGGGATGCCCACACTGGCAATGCTGCTGAGCTCAGGGGCTCCAAACCCTCCTGGGCTGGAAATGGGGAGTACCGGGAACGGAGCAGAGCAAGCACGGGCGTCTGGCACGGCGGGTCCTGTTCCCAGCGCCGGGCTCTGGTTAAGGAGCCTGGGATAAGCCCCGAGGGCAGCTGCCTTGCTCGGCCGTCAGCCACGTGGAGGCGGAGGAGCCGCAGCAGCCGAGGGGTTAATCGGAGTCAGACCAGGCAGACCGTGGGGCTGTGCCGGACTCCGCAGCTCGCTGCAGGAATGCAGCAGATGGGAGGAAGGACAAACATCTGAAGATGGATAGGGTGTTTTGGTCCAGACTCATTGCTGAATTCGCCAAACTCAAAATTATTCCTGTATTTTCTGGGAAGCGTTCTGCCGTGTTGCATCCCCCTGCACTGCCCCAGAGCGGGGTGAGGACACTGGGTCTGAGCCACGTGTGAACCAGCAGTTCCCAGTTTGTTCTCTCAGTGTTGCACGAGCTGTCGGCTGTGTGGCACGGCTGGTACATGGAGAGAAGCCATCCCATGGCTCCCGTGATGCCGGGGCTGCGCTCCAGGAAGCGCGGGGACGAGTCTGGCACAGCAGTCAAGGGGACCCCATCGGCGGGGAAGCGGAGCATCCTCCAAGCAGCTGGGTCCTGCTCCTGTAAGAGCACCCAGGAAGTCTGGTGGGATTAGCTCAAGGTGAGCATTAGTTTCAGGCAGCTAATCCCTGGTCCAGGAGCCCATACAGAGACAAAGGGGCCACAGTTAATTCAGCTTAATTAGTTTTAATGCGCTTTATCAAAAGCACTTTGCAGTCATGCTCTGGTTAATTCTTCATGACTTTTTTTCCATGTCTCAGCATAGGAATCTCCTGACCTTGCACCTGACAGGAGAAGCCACAGAGCTGGGCAGAAGAGGAAGCAAGCCAGTCCCTGCTCACGGCCCATGATCTGCCATTGTGTTTCCTGTTCGGGCTTTCTGCCCTTGGACCTTTCTCCTCAAGCTTTGTCTTATTGTGTACAGTTCCTAGAATGGACTGTAGACCTTACTCTGTAAAATCCCTGATGAGGGGCAAAGCCCAGCACCCCATTCCACGTTGCTCCAGTGGGGCCCTGGTGCAGGCACCTGGTCCCCAGCGCTGAACCCAGCCGGGTGCCCACCACCTCCACGTCCATCATTGCCATCCCAACACCGAGGCGAGGAGCCACAGCAGCGCAGGAGGTTCCATCCAGCTCCGAATGCTGCCACGAGAGATGAGCCAGAGCTGCCTGCCTTGCCTCCAGCAGTCTTTTAAATCCTCTCAAGGGGTGGTGACTCCACCATTGCCTGGGCAGCCTGTGCCAGGGCTTGACAACCCATTCAATGAAGAAATTTTTCTCTAGTATCCAGTCTAACCCTCCCCTGGGACCACTTGAGACTGTTTCCTGTCACCCTATCACCCAGGACTTCATCCAGTGACAGGGACCACGTGAGCCAGTGTCAGGAGAGAACCAGGGATTGACGGAGGCACCAGACACAGCCCAAGTTGTACTGGGGAATATTTTGGCCTGGAATGACTCACTAAAAATGTTTTCATGGAGTGTCACAAAGCACTTCATCACTGAGGGAGGCTTTTTGGGTAACCATGGTGCAGCGGCTCCAAGTTTGTAGGCGAAGCCGCATCCGGGCCAGCCAGGAGCCCATAGGAATCCCAAAGCAGCCTGTTGTCCTGTCCCTCCACCCACTGGGAGGGAGCTGGAACAAAGGCATTAGGGAGCATAAGGAGATTTACATTTGCAAAGCTATTTCCATTTTAATAAGCCAGAGTGCTGTTAAATAGAGATTGATATTTCTCCCCAAATACCCATATTTTTAAACTGGTTTACATCAACAAGATGGGCTGGGCTTTGGGGTTTTGGTGTGGTAAAGTTGTTTAACCCATGCCCGGGTGACTCAGCTCCAGCTCCTTTCTCCCCCCTGCTCAGGAAGGAGCGAGGTTTGAGCCTGGGACTAGTCCTGAATACCAATTCCTCTGGCTCTCCGCAGCCCTTGCTGTCACCAGCTTTGGCAGGACACGATGCAAGCGCTCAGCCTGGCCCAGAGCGGGAGGCCGCGCTCAGCACAGAGCCCGGGGCAACGGCACGTGCCGGCTGCGGTGGCGGGAACGATCCAATGGGTCTGCCGAGCATCCCCCTGTGCTGGCACGGCTCACACGGCAGCTCCCACCCGCTGCACGCATGCCCCTGACAAACTTTGCAGGGAAGTTTAAGCATCGCAGGATGCAGCCCCGCACACACCTGCCCAGGCGGCCGTGGCCACGTCCTCCTCCAGACCTGATTCCCAACCTTGCAGTGGCCTCCACCTTCACACCCACCTCCACCTTCACATCTGTCTCTGCTTCCCACCCATCTCTGCCCTGACACCCACCTCCACACCCACCTCTGCCTTTGCACCTCCTTCCACCTTCGCTCCCGACCTCCCTCTGCTGTCGCTCCTGCTGCCCCCCCCGTGCCCACCCGGTGCCCGCGGAACCGGCAGCCACGGGGAGGGGCAGTGGCAGGGAGAGGGATGCCCCAGGAATTACCATGTTTCCCAGGAAGTGGCAGAGGGACCGGGGGCCGCGGCACAGACCGTCCCGTCCCTCCTCCTTCTCGCCGGCTCTCCCCGGCCCGGGGCTCCCGGCCGGTCCCCGTTCCNAGAGAGCGGGGGGGCCGGGGGGCCGCTTTCCTGTGCCCGCCGGCCGGCGGGAGCCCCCGGTACGCTCCCGAGGCGCGGTCCCCCGGGGACAGTCCCCCTGTGTGTCCCCGCGGGCGGGGCAGACCCCGGCGGGATGGGATGGGATCGGAGTGGAGGGAAAAAGTAACCCCGAGCGGGTGGCAGGAGGCGGCTGTACCGGCCCCCCAGCCCCCGCCGTCCCCCTCGAGCAGCTCCAGGCGGAGGGTCCTGGAACACACCGGGAACACGCAGAGCTGAATGTGCATGTGTGTGTACATGTGTGCATGTGTGCGTGCATGTGTGCAGATGTGCTCATACATGCATTTTGTGCGGGGGTGTCCCTCTTTTCCAATACACCCCGGGCCAGTGTGATCCCCCGGCAGTGGTCTAAAAGTCCTGGATGGATCCCGTGGCTTCCAGTTCCCATTCCTGAGTTGCCCCAAAAGTGCACCAGCTGGACAGAAAGTGTCTCTCTGGGGACTTTGAGCTGTTCCAGGGATGGGAAGGACCTATTGAGGGACAGGATCATGGAATTCAGCAACCAGAACCGTACAAAAACAACCAGCATAAGAGCCAAAGCCACAGATTTGGTCTCTCCTAAGGCAAAGTGTTGCTTCACACAGCCCTGCTAGTCCTGGGCACAGACACCTCTCCCAACCCCAGGCATGCTGGGCACAGCTCTCCCAGCCCCAGGCACTGTGGGCACAGCATCACCAGCTCTGCGCACAGCATCACCAGCTCTGCCAGCCCTGCACAATGTCCAGCGCCCTCAGCCTCTCTGTGCCTTGCTCACGCTGGAGTCATTTCCACAGTTGCATTCGTGGGAATGGGCTCAAGGCCGGGACTGGGGCTGGGAAAGGACCAGGGCGGGCGGGACGGCTGCAGCGTGGGCTGCAGGCTGCCGGGGCAGTCTCGCTAGCGAACATTTGTCCAGGGATCAGCGAGCGGCCAAAGGACACGCTGTGAAAACAAGCCGAGACGGGAGGAGGTGCAGCTGGGCTGCTGGCGTGTGGGAGGGAGAACGGCGCCAGTGAGGCCTTCACATTTGCTTCCCATTTTCTTGGGAGCTGGTGAGAGCCCTCCTGCCGCCCGTATGGACCACGAGTACTGCAAGGGCAGGTCGTGCGGGTGGGCAAAGGCTTGGCCATGGGTACCAGGCTGGGGTGCCCAGCTGAGACCACCACAGGACTGGTCCTTGGCTCCAAGCCAGAATCCCCAGTGACAACTGGGACCAGCTGGACAGCATCCCCAGTGCCAGCTGGGATCAGCTGGGCAGCTCCCCATCCCCACCAACGGCCAATTGCTGCTGTAATTGTGTTAGTTCACTTACCAGCTTCAGGTTTTTCATAGTTCACCTGAGTGTAGGGCAAGGTGAGCTCAAGGCTGTGACCTTTCTTAATTGCATGGTCACCTCTGAAATGGACCCAAGAGCTGTGGCTCTTTCATCTCTTAATGGACACCAGGACCAGGAGAGGGCGTTGAGGGCAGGGAGGAGGACACTGTGACTGTGTCCTGGCACCAGCACAATGGACCGATTCCTCTTTGATACTGGTGAGCAGGAAGAAACAGATGTGGAACGGAGCCCAGAGGGACCCCACCACTCTGCACCCGGAGCAGCAGCTCCCCACCTGCACCTTGAGGTGTCTCTTGCCATCTGTGCTCAGCTGGGCCCAAAGGTAACCCGCGGGTCCATCTTCGCATCCCCACATCCCCCAAAGCAGCTGGCCATGCCCTCTGGCCAGCCTCAGACAGCAAGGCTGGGAGTCAGGGTGCTGGGGAGCAAGTCCAGCAAAAGGCAGAGCTTCTGGGGGCCACCCGGGTGCCCCCAGGGCCCCTCACCCCATGAGCTCACCCTCCTCTGCTGCTCCTGTTCTCCATGTCCTGTTTGTCCCGAGCAGCTGCTGGGACAGGCTGCATGTGGCCTCTTGCCCTGCCCCTCTGCTGGCACAGAGCCACCATTCAGATCCCCCCAGGCTCGGCCTGAGGTCACCATTCTTGCATTTTTATTTTTACTTTTCTGCAAAATCAACCCCCTTGGCTTTCTGTGTCCCCTTTTGTGCTTCGAGAGGAGCCTGCCTGTCTGGGGAAATGCAGCCCTTGGCAGGGAGAGACACACTGAGTGCAGTGCTGGTCCCAAGGGTCCCCTGGGATGTCACTGGGATGTTGGGGTGGAGGGAGGGTGAGAGTGGTGAGCCCAGCATCAGGGTTGGTCTCTGGGGCTGGCTCCCTGTGGGACTCTGGTGGCTCCTGCCCACATCCAGGGGCTATCCTCACATCTGCTGCTGGCTGTGCCCCACGGGGCTTTGACTGTGTGAGCTCTGGGGTCCCCGGGTGTCCCCGCTGCCTGTGTTGGATGAAGTGGTCAGGGCTGGCGTCAGCAGTGACCCCACGCTGGCCCAGAGCCCTCCCAGCTCCAGGAACAGCCGGGGCTGGGTCATGCTGAGCCTGCAGCTGGGAAAACAACTGTGGAGGAGCCCCCACATGTTCCTCAGCTGTATTTTTAGTTGCTGCTGGGTCTGAGGCTGTCAGAGATGGGCAGGTGACAGTGGACAGCATCAGGCTTTGACACCACATGCGGTGCAGTGGGCAGGAGCCGCAGCTCCCTATACCTTGATGACAGGGTTTTTCCGAGCTCTGGTGAAGTCCCTGTTGGTCTAGGGACAACCACAGTTGCCACAGGTCCTGACCACAGCCCAGTTCTGTGGGTGACAGTGTACTTGTCCTGGCTGGAAATGGGTAAGGGAGGTTTTATTTTGGGCTGACTTCTCTTTCCAAGTTCTCTCCAAATCCAGCCAGGCTGCTCTCACTTTTTTTGTGAGCCCATGGGTTTTCCCTGGTGTTTCCCCAGCCCACACACACCTGCCAGTGGAAGGCTGGTGAGCAGCAGCAGTCATGCCTCTGGCACTGGCACAAGCTGCCTGGGAAATTCCCGGGCTGGTAATGGCACCAGGGAACACAGAGGCGTCCAGATTTCCTTGCAGATGGCAAAAACGCTTGGTGTCCTTGCTCAGAGCCCCAGCCCAGCTCCTATTGTCCCTGGGTAGCCCCGGCACGTGGCTACAGGGTGGCTTGAGCTATGGCATTGTGAGAGAGATGTGGAAAGAGCTGGGGCAGGATGGGGAACTGCCCACACGTGCTGAGGAGCGTGTGGGGCCAGAGGGACTCCTGACCTGGGGAGCAGGGCTGGCCTATGGACAGTGAAGAGAGGCGTCTTGACCTGCAGTCCTGGGCAAAGGACAGCAGCAGCACAGGACTCCTGCAAGTCCCTACCCTCCTGGGCTCCTGGTTCCTGTCTGACCATTCCCACTCCTTCTCCGGCAGCCGGGGGGGAGCCAGCCTATCCCCAGTGGAGTAGACCCCACACTCCCAGAACAGGCAGAGCAGCTCAGCAGGAGAAACTTTTACCTGTCCAAAGGGTTGGGTCAGGCAGGGCAGGACTTCATGTTCCATCCCCTCTGTCACCACTTGCAGGAAGCACTACCGGGACCAGCACATATGTTGAGCTTTAGATGTGGTTTTGGCTGCTCCTTGACAAACATGGAAGTGTTTGGTCACGGCTCAGCTCTTTGAAGGCTTTTTTTCTGCTCAACTTCAAAATTTGCTCAAAGCCAGGGGGAAGAATTCCTGGTTTTGCTTCCTCTCTGTGCTATTCCCTATAAAATTTCATTTCTCCTTAGGAAAGAGTTCTGGTTCCTCCATGTTCCTCCTGAACTTCTTGGGTGTTGTTTTGACGCAGCTCTTCAGTGAGATGGGGTTGTCACCATGAGAGGTTTGGGAGCTCCTGCTCCATACTGAGCCAGACCCAGATAAGAGCTGATGATGGGTGGTGATAGGGAGGGTCACAATGCCAAGGAGGCTGTGAGTGGGGATTTGGCCTTTAGCCTTTCTCCTCTGCTCTTGGATGCTTCTTTCTGGGCAAAAGGAGCTCTGCCCATGGGCTCCTGGCTCCCAGTGATGGATTGGGCTGGCACTGATGGAGAGTCACAGCCTGTGGTGGTGATGGTGGGTGCCTGTAGGACACAATTCTGTGTCCCTGTTTCCCAGGTCCCAGAGCTGACAGTGACTGCAGTGCCCCTTTCCAAAGCCGTAGCCACTCATAAAAGACTGGTGGGCATTTGCTGGGTGTCTGCCAGGCAGCCTGCAAGTGACTGACCCTGCTGAAAACTCGTGGGATGAAAGGCAGAGGGGAACAGAATGCTTTGGTCTCTCCATCCTCGATCTCCACGTGCCGAGTTCCTCCAGCACAGACTCCATGGCCTCATCCCTTGGGGTCTCCTGGGCTGCGGCACTGAGGGATTGCTGTGCTTGAGCAATAGCTGCATTTCACAACATCCTTGATTGGCTCAAGGATGTTGCCTCTGGCAGCCAGGACTTCCCTGGATCCAGCATGAGATCTGCCTGCATCAGCAGCCGTGGGTTTCCTGTGCCTGGACCCCAACAGGAAATGAAAGTAACTGAATCATTTCTTCTTCCCTCACTTTTGTCCCGCAAGAAGAGACCAGCCAGCCCAGCTCTCCTGGCTGGGGGGGGCACAGAGGTGTTCCCCCCTCACACCTGCCTGGCTGCACCCAGCTCCTGCCCCTGTCTCCAGCCATCATGACAAGAGCTGTGACATATCAGGACTCATAAATGTTGTCCTTGGAGCTTGATCCTGGGGTGATGGATGTCTCCTCCTGCTCATGGCTGCTCTGTGCAGGAGCCCTGTGACAGGGTCTGGAGGTGCAGGGCACCCCGCTGAGGTAGTTGCCCTGGTACAGCTGCCCAGCCCAGGCAGGTACCCCTTTGCCAGCCCTGCTGGGTGTGGAGGTCCCTGGGATCTCCTCACATGGGGTGAGAAGCTGTGACCTGCCTTCTTTAGTCACTGCTGTGCCCCAAGGCTGCTCTGGTGCCCCAAGGCTGCTCTGGTGCCCTTGGCAGGTCTGTGGTGTGACAGAAGCAGCTCACAGAGTAGCCAGGAGAGCCATAGGACAGGGACAGAGATGGAGAGCAGCAGGGCTGGGACCCTGCTCCTGGGAAGCCCAGGCTGTTCCCAGCTTTTCCTGGGTGCAGGCTGCAGGAATGTGGCTCTGTCGGACTCAGCTGGCAGTGCCAAACCCAGCTCTGCTCCACTGAGCATCCGCTGCTGCCACAGGCAGGGGTTGCTGGCACTGACAGAGAACTGGAAACTGGGATGTTGCCTGCCAGTTTCCACTGCCCCTTCCCTGCCTTCGGTGAGTGGCACCAGGTGTGCCTCTGTGCTGGGCCAGGCCATGGTGCCAGCAGCACAGCGGAGCAGGGCAGTGGCCAAGCAGGAAGTCCTGGGGACATCCCCTGTGGCTCCATACACCACCCTCATTTGCAGTTCCCGTTTTGGCAGGGATATAAAGGTGGTGTGGGCGGGGAGAGCCCAGCACAGTCCAGCATTGCAGGAAGCCAGGATGGGAGTGCAGAGCCTGGCAGTGGCTTGTGGGGCACTGGCCGTGTGCCTGGCACTCACCACAGCCACCAACCCCGGCTTCGTGGTGAGGATCACCCAGGCAGGCTTGGACTACGGTGGGTTCTGCTTCTGATTTCTCTCCTCACAGATGTGCTGGTGGCAGAGGTGTGGAGCCAGGTACCCTGTGAGAAGTGCAGGGTCCCGGGGCAGGACGGGCGATCGTTGGCCATGGGTGCCCATGTGAGGAGCACAGGGTCAGGATGGGGAAATCCTTGGACAGGGGGACAGGGGTGCCAAATGTACCATCGCCCAGGTTCCCCTGTTGCACCTGCCTGCCCCCCACCCCACAACTTGATGGAGCCCCTGCAGAGAGGGCCGGCCCTGTGGGGTCACAGGGAGCTACAGGCAGGCAGCATGGGGTGCTGGACAGGAGGGTGCTAGTCCCACAACACATCCAGGCAGCCGAACTGTGAGCCCTGGAGGAGGGAGCTGCAGAGGAGAGAGGAGCTGGGGAGTTTCGGGGTGGGGCAGTGACAGAGATGGATGGGCCCCATGCTGGTTTTATCGAAGCAGGCAGAGCCCCGGCTCCAGCAGAGCGCGGTTATGGATTGAAATACACTGTGTGAGAAACAGCTCATTTACCAGGCAGCTCTGCCAGCCGTGTGGGAGAGAACGTGACTCCCCTTCTCAGATGGAGGCAGGGGTGCAGCACCCTCTGATGCCGTACTGCTCCCTAGGACATAAACTCCATCCATCCTTGCCTGCTGGCAATGGGCATGGAGCGGCCCAGTGCCGTGGACCTCCAACACACCTCACCTGGTTGGCAGTCTGGAGAGGGAGGACTGGGACATCTCTCTCCTTTCTGTGGCCACCACCTTCCCCCGGGGCTGCAAGGAGGGCACGAGGCAGCATTGCCTGTGTGCTCGCAGGGCTCTGTGCACAGAGGTTTGCTTTAAAGCCAGCCTGGGAGGCAGCATCACCTGGATCTTTTCTTTGATCCTTCCACTGCCTGCCCAGTTTGTGCTTCAGCTCCTGTGGCAGTGGTGGAGTGACGCTCTCCTTGTGTCCCTGCAGCCCATCAGCAGGGGATTGCCATCCTGGAGAAGGAGCTGGCCCAGCTGAAGCTTCCAGACATCTCGGGTGACTCTCGTGTCTTGCGCGTGGGGAAGGTACACTATGCGCTCTCCAGGTGAGCCCTGCCAGTGCCCTGGAGCCACCCAACACCCCCTAACCCAGGCAAGGGGCAGGAGGAGTGGGGAGTGTGGGGAGTTCCCAGAGCAAGGACCCTCCTGTGCCCTCCACAGCTCCTTGCAGTGTTGGCCCTGTCCTTGGTGCAGGCAGATATGTTCCCATTTCACTCCTTGCCCAAGGGGAGAAAGGGAACCAGGGTCACGGTACTCTGGGTATGGATGGATTGTGTGCAATCAAACCTGGGAAGTGGAGATGACCTTGCCTGTGGGACCAGGGCACATGTTCCCATGTGGAGCAGGAGCCCAGCCCCTATGGAAATGCCAGCTCCCTGCTGCCCTGGGTGCCTCTCTGCTCCTGCTGCACAGCATTTGGAGCTGCTGTGGGTGGCTGCAAGAGCCACATTCCCAAAGGTGCCACTGCTCTGTGTGTCCCTGCCAGGCATAGCTTTGCAGCAGCAGAACTGCAGCTGGGGATGCTGCCAGTGCAGTGACTCCATGCCCTCCCACTCACCCTCCTTCCCTCCCTGATTATCTCCCTCCCTCCCTCCCTCCCTGGCCTTGTGCTTGGGAGCGAGGAACCACTGTAACGTGACTTTTCTTTTTATTCATATATATATTTAGACTGCGCCTTCGTGATTTCCACTTGCCATACTCACGGATTACCCCAATCTCCAACGTGGGCCTGCAGGTCTCCATCTCCAACGCCTTTGCCGAGCTGGATGGGGACTGGCGGGTGAAGTTTCTCTTTGTGTGAGTACCCAGCTCTTCCTCTCCCTGCTCAGGCACTCACCCTGTGTCTCACTCTCTGGAATTGGAAAGGCTTTTTCTCCCCTCCCTCTCCCTTGTGTTTTGAGCAGCTGCCACTTTGCTTCCCCAGATATGATGGATAAAACAGGATGGGGAGGCAGGAACAAGGTACATGAAAGGGGAGCTATAAATGGACCTTCAGGTCTCTCTTCAACCACCCCTACTTGCTCTCACTCCCCTCTATTTGAAGGTTACCTCTCCTAGTTTACGTGCCAGTGAAATTTGTTTATCCTGAGTTTAAAAACTTTCCCAGACTCCTCTTGATGCACTATACAATGGGGAGACTGATCTAGATAGATTCATCCTGAAGCTGATTTGAGGTCTCTTCACCAGGTCTTGGCATTGACAAACGTCCTTTTCTCATTCCTCTCTACCAGCAGCAGGGACCACGGATCTTTTAATCTGAAGGTGGAAAATATCTACATCAAAATCATCCTGCAGCTGGGCAGTGACACTGCTGGGAAGCCCACCATCAGCAGTTCGGACTGCAGTGCCAGCATCTCCAAAGTCCGCGTGCTCTTTTCGGGCAAGTTTGGGTATGTAACTTCACTGGAAGGTCTGGACACACTTTCGCCCACCTGCCATGGGAATGTGGCTCCGCCATTGAAATGTGGCTCTGGTGAGAGGACTAAATTGTTGGCAAATCTGAGGTTGCATGGTCTTAAATCTGGCCTGAATTTCTCCTGCTGTGGCTGCACATTTAAGGGGGGTGGGTGTGGTTAAGGCAGACACCAGACTTCTGTGGTTTACCAGCAAGTCTGTTTGCAAATGTAAACCCTGGGGCAAAGCCAGATGCCAAATTGGTGTGGGAATGATGTTCCCAGGGTCTTGCATCTCTAGGGTCTCCCTTTCCTGGGCACATACTCCTGCAGTGTGGATCTGCTAGGCAGGGCTTCTCTTGGTGTTTCTCTGCAGGTGGCTTTACAACCTGTTCCACAGCGCTATTGAGTCTAGATTGCGGAAGATTTTGCAGGACAAGGTACGTGAGCAGTGGAGGGCAAGGCCCGTGTTTTCTGGTGGTCGTTAGCCCTCACTTGTAGGTGATGTGCTGGAAGGATCAGATGTAGGGAGGTAACTACAGCCAGAGCACATGACATGTACAGCCGTATTGCCAATTCAGTAAAAAGCAAAGGAATGGGCATCGCAGGCTCCATAGCATAGTGTGACTCAGGCTGAATTTGAAACCTGGAGCCTTTGCCAAAGCCCAGTGTAATTGGTTCCTAATTAACAAAGACTTTTCTTTCCATGTGGTCAGTTAATTAGATTTCATGTCTCAGCCAAACTCATTGTAATCTGATCAGAGCTGTCCTTTAACCAGCCATATTCTAGAGGGCTTTGGAGATCACTGGGGGGGAAACTCTCATTCCTGGATTTCAGACATTTGATGTTTTGTTTTACTGAGGGGGGTCAGGGAGTTCTGGTACTGCTGCCTGGTACAGACACTGACATGCAGGAGACCTGCAACAAGACATGGAAACAAGCTGTTAGCAATAATTACTACAAGGATAACTGGCATGAGTTACAGCCTCTCTGGATGTGAACCTTGCTCAGGAAGGAGACAGTTGGAGAACAGGCAAATCCCACTCCTACAGCAGATCCCATCCTGCCCAGGCACTATTCCCAATTCCAGGCAACACCTTTCCCAAGTCCCCTGGGGTCTGTGGCAGCAGATGCTCTGGCAGCAGGAGCAACACCAGAGCTCAGAGGTCTTTTCTGCTGTTTTGTGCCCTGGAAGGAGGACAGCTCTGGGACTGCAAAGGGCTGTCCTCTGCTCCTCCTCCAAGCCCCCTCTGCCCCATATACATTCTTCATTGTCTTTGTGGAGTGATGGTGTGAGGGGCAATGGGCAGGATAGGGCAGGGGCACAGATTGAGCTGCATCCTGGGCACAGCTGGGCCCCAACCCAGGCCAGGCAGCCTGTGTCTGCCTCCTGCTGTTGCTGCAATGCTTGGGCAGTTCTAGTACCTCCAGTTCTGGGACTCCATTCACAGGGAAATCCAGGTCACAGGGAAATGCGGGTCATGGGGAAATCCCAGTCACTGGGACCAGGGCTGCATCTCTCTGCCTGCAGCAACATCCTCACAGGCAGCGATGGGGCATTTCCAGCACAGACAGAAAAATATCACTGGGGACAGGGAAGAGCTGCAACCTGCTGTCACTAAGGCCATGCCCAAAGCTCTGTTGCTTCCTCTTCCTCATCTCTGTCAGTGTGGTCACTGCCCCTCTGCAGCACTGCATCTCACCATCAGCTCTGTGGGCTGCATGCCCAGTCAGACAGATGACGGACAGATCCTGCCCATGGCTGCTGTGATGTTACAGTGAAAACATTGAAAGAAGCTTGTGCAGATTTCCTCAGCCATCTGCAAGATGGTGCCCCGCAGTAAATTTCCCAGACTAGTGGTGAGCCTGCAATAAAATCCCCACAAATGCCAGGGCTTCACTTGTGGATGACAGAGGCAGAGGGATGCACTCTTCTGTCCTGGCACACAGCTGTAGGAGCTCAGCAAATCTCAGCTTCAGTGCAGTCAGTGCTCCTGCTCCTGTGGGGTGGGTTAATCCTTTCAGTTGCACTGCTTTGGCTGAATCCTGGCTGCTCAGCACGGTTCATTCCTGCATGGGCCACATGAGATTCCTTCCAAGGGTCTTCCCAGAGCTGAACTCTGTGGAGGGGAAAATTGCTGCAAGTAGATGCTTGTAGGTATAAACCCTGCTTGTGTCTTGGACACTTAATGTGCTGCCTGATGACTGGAGACAATCATCACTGTGTGCTCTTTTATTTAAGCAGGCTTTGTCATGGAGCAGGGAGTGTGGCTGAAGCTCCGAGCGGGGGCTGTGACCCAGCTGTCCCCGCTCAGCTCTGTGGCCTTTCTGCCCCACAGGTCTGTGAAAATGTGGCCAAGTCTGTACACGACGAGCTCCAGACATACATCCGGACTCTGCCAGGTACTGGGGGGCTGCAAGTAGGTTTAGGAGCAGCTCTTCATAGCTTCTCCCAGCCATGAGGAATGTTTTATTTTGAGTCCACTCCCCATCTCCTGGTGTTCCAGCACCCAAGCTGGGAGCTGGGGAGCACCTTCTCAGCAGAGACAAATCATTGCGTGTCCTGTCTGGCTGTGGAGATCCCTTCAGGATCTGTGCCCAAGGAGTGGTGAGAGACTTGGGCTGGGTAACCCAGGCCTTCCTGAGATCCAGGACTTTGGTTTGCATTGCTGACAAACATCCAGGAGAAAAAATATTTTTTTCTCTTCTAAATAGAAGCAAGCACAGGGGCAGTTGGTAGTGAGCTGATGCACCAGGAAGCTCAGGCATGGCACTGCCCAGATGCCAGTGGAGGCCATCTGCTCCCAGATTTCCTGACCATCTCCTTTTTACTCATCTCTCTTCCTTATGTTTACAGTCACAGCCAGGATAGATGACAAGATTGGGATCGATTACTCCTTGGTGGCACCACCAAGAGCTACCGCCCAGTCTCTGGATGCGGACCTAAAGGTGAGAGGTGGCCCTGAGGATGCTTGATTTAGCCAGTGCCTTTGCCACAGGCAGGTGGGAACCAAGGTTTTGGTACCTGCTGCAAATGCTGTTTGCCAGCCTGAGTCAGCAGGTGAGCCCCCCTGCTATTTGCACCCCTTCTCCACGTCTCTCCCTCCTCCCAGGGTGAATTCTACTCCCTGGCTCACCGCTCCAGCATCCCCTTCTCACCGCTGCCACTGGCCTTCCCCTCGGATCACGACCGCATGGTTTACTTTGGAGCCTCCAGCTACTTCTTCAACACAGCTGGCATTGCCTACAACAAGGCCGGGGCACTGGTCTTTGAAATCACAGAGGCCATGGTGAGTGGCACGAGTGGGACAGGGCTTGGAAAGGAGGTTCCATTTGCTGAGGTGCTCCGGGAGCATCCAGCAGTCTTGGAGATCTGGGATGAGGCTGGGCTGTTGGACATGGCAGCATTTGAGGATGGGAGGGCTCGCTATGGGCTCCTTGTGCCACATTGCCCCAGTGAAACAGTCCTCTCCCTGCAGATCCCAAAGGATGCAGGATTCAGCTTGGACACCTCTATCTTCTCAGCCTTTGTTCCCCAGGTGAGCAGTCTGTCCCTGCCTGCCCAGAGCTCTTGTACACACAGGCTTTGCACTGTGCCAGGTGTTCTCCCTAAGGACCGGGGATTTGTGCCATCATTCCCATACTCTCCCTACTCCCACACAGCTGGAGGATATGTACCCAAACATGCCAATGAAGTTCAGGCTGTCCGCTCCCACTGCTCCTTTCCTTACTATTGGACCAGGAGGAATCTCGTTCCAGCCTATTGTGGATGCCCAGGCTTATGCCATCCTTCCCGACTCCAGTCTGGCTCCCCTCTTCCTCCTCAGCCTGGTGAGTTCAGACACAGCCTGTGGCGATGTGGCAGAAGGGAGTTTAAGCTGTGCCCAGTCCTGTTGCCCAGATCCTGCCACGGGAGGTGCTTGGCACTTTCCAAGAACCGTGGGGGTGTCCCCAACTGAACAATTCCTGAGCTGACAAATGTCAGGCATAATTCTGGGTGCAAACATGCCCCTGGATAGGCAGTGGAGTGTTTCAGCTGGTCAGAGCTGTTCCCTCAGGTGTCTGCTTTGGGGTGAGGTGTGGTGAGCACTGTCAGAGCTTTGTCCTCTCTCCCCAGACAGGGAATGTGTCCGCTGTCATCAACGTGAGATCCGGCCACATAGTTGGGAGCCTGGATGTGGGCAGGTACAGAGGGGACCAGCCACTAACTAGGCAGGGGGTGGCTGGGGTTTTTGTTTTGGGTGCCCAGGGACAGAGAGGGGGTGGGTGTGGTGTGGAGAGAATGAGCTGGGGCTGGAGGGAGTGGGATCTGCACGGCCATCGATGGGTGGAATTGCTCCCTCTGTTGGGACGTCCTCTACAGCACCACTTCTGTCCCTGCGCAGGATCAGGCTCTCGCTGAAGGATTCAGCTGTCGGCACTTTCCAGGTTAGCTATCCTTGACCATGACCAGAGCCCCTAGCATGGAGCTGGCAGCCTGCTGATGAGGGCTCATTCCTCCCTGCCTCCCAACATGGGACCCCACATTGACCCTGCAGCCACCTCCTGCCTCAGCCTGCAAGGCTGGGAAAGGATGCGGAGCCAGATCTGTTGCTGCTCTCACCCCAACATTTCCTACCCTGCCAGTGCAACCAGACAAAGCTGCTGGTCTCTGGCAAGCCATGTACCCATCCCAGCTCCTCATCTCCTTTTCCTAATTTTCCTCCTGTGCCTGCATGTCTCCTGTCCTGCAGGCTAAAGTTTTCCTCCCCCTCTCCCCACTCCCCAGGTGCGAACGATGCAGTCCTTAATGAATATCTTGGCTTCCAGCACCCTGCTCCCACGTCTTAATGGTGAGAACCTACTGGGGGGAATGGGGGTGCTGGAGCACCCTCCACTTGGGTTCCTCCATCCAGGTGGTCTTAGCTCACTAATTAAATCCTCATTGCCAAAGCTGATCCAGGGAAAAGTGCGTGCAGGAGGTGGTAGTGGAAGCCTCTTGCTGCTCTGACAGGCTCCCAGCAGCAAACGCAATGGAAAAAATGAGCCCTATACATACCCTAATGCTTTCCAGACCCTCTCTCCGAATCCCTGCTTCTCCTGCCTTGCCAGCAGCTCAGACCAGAGTGGGGCTGGTGGCTGAAGGGCCCGAGGGGGCTGTCATGGCACAACATGCAGCCCTTCTGTGGAGCTTGGGAGGAATTTCTCTGCCTGCCCCAGGAGCAGAGAAGGAGAGGAAAGGGCTGGGGGAAGGAGGTGGCCACCTTCTCTGCTCTGTGCTCCCTTGACTCCCATTCCCATCCCAGTGCAGACACATGTGTTGTCTTTTCCAGCCCGGTTAGATGAGGGTTTCCCTCTGCCGCTTCTGGACAGGATTCAGCTCTCCAATATCATCGTGAAGTTCCACCAGGTGAGTGAGGGGGAGCATCTGTCCCCAGCTGGGGCCCATCCTGCTGCCCACAAAGCCCTGCTTATCAGCACAGCCTTCAAATCCAGTTCCCCCAGCTGTGCTGGGAAGTGATGAATCAAAGGGTGGTCTCAGCAGCAAACCAGTGCTCCGTTTTTCCTGGCTGCATGGTGGGAGTCTGGGATGGCACCACATCATTCTCCAATTCTTAAACGTGGGGTCTGAATTTCCCACAATGCTTTTTATAGCAGCGTCAGCCCCAAATCCCCACTCTCCCTGACTGGCAATGCCTGGATGGATGCTGTGATGCCTGGTAGGATGCAGCCCCTGCCTGCCCTGGTGGAAGGAGCTGTACCAGGTCCAGCAGAGAGAGCCCCTATGGTGGGGTGCCTTGGGGAAGCCCCAAAGCGGGGTCACCATGGGGATGCTGAATCGCTGTAGTGAGGTGTGGCTGTGAACAATCTCCAGAGCCTGCCAGGGGAAAAATAGGCACAGGGATTGGCAGAGGCACATCCATTCTCCCTTCAGGGATGTGGTGAGTGCTGGGTAATGCAGCTGCCAGGGCCTGTAGCAGCTCAGCACTTTGTCTCTTTCTCCCAGAATTTCCTGCTGCTTGGAGCAGACGTTCACTTCCAGCCCCGGGGATGAAGATAAGGCAATGAGAGCCCTTCAGCACTAAATAAATCCATTCACCACTTTGCCCTTCCCTGACCCCTGCCTGAGCCAAAGACCACCAGTCCTGCTGCTGTCCTGCACTGCTGCCTTGGCCCGGACCCACGGCTGGGGCCTCACCTGGTGCTACCATGAGCTGGGGATCCCCTGCCCCGGACCACCCCCTCCCCTCCTCCCTCTGAGCAGCAATAAAAGCTTTGGTGCTGGGGCTATGGCGTTGGTGTCACTGTCTGCACCTCGGGCCATATGGGGCCAGATGGGAGCTGGATTGGGACGACCTGGTTTGGCTGTTTCTGTGCCATGGCGAGGCACCACGGAACACCTGTGTCCTGCTGTCCTGTCCCTTCAGTCTGGTTGTGTGGTTGTCTGGTTGTGTGGTTGTCTGGTTGGGCAATGTGGTTGGAAAGACCACAGTGGGAAAGGCCCTGGAGGTGCTGCAGCTGAACATGAGCACCAGGTGGGCAAGAAGGTCAAGGGCATCCTGGCCTGTATCAACCATAGTGGGGAAACAGGACCAGGGAAGGGACCGTGCTTTGTCCACTTCTGGGCCCCTCACTTCAGGAAGGACATGGAGGTGCTGGAGCATGTCCGGAGAAGGGTAACAGAACCAGGGAAGAAGCTGGAGCACTGAGAGCCTCTGAGGGAGCTGGGATAAAGCTCAGTCTGGAAGAAAGGAGGCTCAGGGGAAACCTCACCCTCACAGCTCCCCAACAGGAGGGTGCAGCCAGGTGGGGGTCAGGCTCTGCTCCCAGGGAAGAAGGGACAAGATAAGAGGACATGGACTCAACCTGCATATAGGGAGTTTTAGGTTGGATATTGGGAAGAATTTCTTCACAGAAAGGGTCATTAGACCTTGGAATGTGCTGCCCAGGGAGGTGGTGGAGTCACCATCCCTGGAGGTGTTTAAGGGAACATTGGATATAGCGCTCACTGCACTGGTCTAGTTGAAATGGTGATTCTGGGTCNCGCGCTGCGGGCCGGGACAGCGGCCGGCGGGGCGCGGCGTCGCGCTGCCCGCGGGGCCTGACCTGCGGCACTTCCTGAGAGCAGCTGCCGCGGGACAGCCGGGGCCGTCGCCGGAGCTGCCGCCCGAGCCGGGCTCTACCCCCGGGGCCCCGAAAGGTCTGTGGGTCATCGGGGCTGGAGCTCGTTGGTGTCAGCCAAACCCCGCTGCTGTGGCCTCGCTGCCGGGTCAATTGCAGCCGTAAGGCCGGTGCAGACAGTGGTGCTCCACAGCCGGCGCAGAGTGGGGAATGGGGAAAATGGGTTGTTCGGTAGCCTTTGGGGCCCTGAGGGGGTTTTGACACTAGAAGGAGTTTAGTCCTTGGCTGTAAAGGCATGTATGTTCTTCCACCATGGAGTCGGGCAGAGAGTAGGTTGCTCGGGCATCTGCCCGCAGTGTGTGTGCTGGGCTATCAGTGGGGCTGTGGCAGCCCCCTGGGGCTGTGGTGCCCTGGCGGGAATGGTTTTCATTGCCCTGGGTGTTGTATCTCAGTAAGGACACAGCTGCTGCTGCTCTGCAGTCACAGCCCTGCCGTTTCACAGGTTTCATGATTGCCAGACAGGTTTCCCTGAGTCTGTCCTTTGGTTTATCCTTTGTGGGCTGCAGGCGCAGGCAGCTTTTGTGCTGCTTCCCTGACTCCAGTGGTAGCACTGAAGGCTTCTTCCCGCAGAGCAGGGGATAGGACAGGTTGTGGACTGGAGCTGAGCAGGCTCCTGCGTCACACGCCCTTTGTTGCAGTGTACCTGGAGACCTACGGCTGCCAGATGAACGTCAGTGACACGGAGATCGCCTGGGCCATCCTGCAGAAGAATGGCTATGCCAGGACAAAGGAGCTGGATGAGGTAAGGCAGCACCTTGGCAGCTCCCCTGGAGCACAGCCCTCACGCCCTGGCTGCACCTGCAAGTCCCAGCTTTTCTCTGGAGTGCAGCCCTGTGGGTTATTATGAGTTTTGTGGTCTGAGTTCTGTGAAGTGAAGGAAACTGCTTAACATGTGTGGTAGAAAGCTGTGGGTTGACTTTTTTTCTTTAAACTACTGGGCTCCGTCTCAGCTGGAGAGGGATTGGACACAGCAGGATCCTCCTGTCTCATCTCTGAGTTTACTTTTACCATTTAGTGAAGACTGCTTGTCTTCTGTTTCTTTCTTGCAACTCCTTTTTTGAAACCTGCTGTGTACTCAGGCAGGTCTTTTTCCCTGAATTGAGTTTTATAGACTACCTCTTCAGGTTACCTGGGCAGGGCATGACAACTTATTGTTTGACTTTCATAGATTCTTCTCTTTTTGTTGCTTTCAATTTAGGCAGATGTGGTTCTTCTTGTCACCTGTTCTGTGAGGTAAGGAGACATTTGTCACTGGTTTGGGACAGTTTTTAAGGAATTACCATTTGAAAAACAAGACAATAAAGGTGTTGCATGAGGAGAGGAGTGTGCAGGTGTGAAACTGGCTGTTTAGTTGAGGGTAGGGCTGGCTGGTGCTATGATTTGCAATATTAATTGTGCTATGAATTGCTTCTCTGGGTAGTGAGAAGTTCTTTGGTAGTGTAAGCTCTATGTGTATGCCATGGGCACTGAGAGACCAGCACAATTAATGATTTTATTTTTAAATATTCTATCTTCTCTGGTACAGTGTCTGTGCTTAAAAAATGTGACCAATATGTTCAGGGACAACTTGATATAAAGGGAACTTTGCTTGTTTTTACTGAATGCAGGAGACAACAAATGCTCATTGTCACTTGCGGGGTACCTCGTACTGTGGCCAAGGCACTTATTCTCCCCAAGAGCTTAGTCACTGAGGTATTTCTGCAGTGGAGATGCTGTCAGGCAAGCAAAGTGATAGCAATAAGATAGAGTCAAGACATAATCCCCACACCACAAATGGCACTCTCAGGTGCCATTAGATTCCCTGCCTTTGGCTGAATTCTCCTCACAAAGCACTTGGGCCACTTAAGGCTGGGGCTCTGCTCAAGAGCAACAGTTGGAATAGCCAGTTGTCCTGGCTCCAGGGAGAAGGCAGAGCAGGCCATCTGGAACCGTCTGCAGCGCCTCAAGGCTCTGAAGACCCGGCGGCCCCCGGCTCGTGCTCCGCTCCGCATCGGGATCCTGGGTACGGCCGTGCTGCGTCACCTGCATCCCACGGGCAGCAGCCGCCTTTCCCTGGGGTGAAAGCAGCTGGGAAGGGCTGCGGGGAGTAACGGAGCGCAGGCACTGCCTCACGAGCACCCTTCTCCTTTGTTGGCAGGGTGCATGGCCGAGAGGCTGAAGGAGGAGATTCTGCACAGGGAGAAGCTGGTTGATGTCGTGGCAGGCCCTGATGCCTACCGTGACCTTCCCCAGCTGTTGGCAGTGGCAGAGTCTGGCCAGCAAGCTGCCAATGTCCTGCTGTCCCTAGATGAGACTTATGCTGACATTCTTCCAGTCCAGACTAGTGCAGGTGGCACGACAGCATTTGTGTGAGTACCTTTTCCAAGTGCTTGTTTCTGTGGCTCCTGTTTGGAAATCTGCTGTTCAGAGATGTGTCAGTGACAGCAGCTGCCCAGGAGATGCAGTCCCTGGCTGCAGTGAGTCTCCCAGAGTGTGTGTGTGTGTTTGCTGCTGCTTTGCTGTGTGACTGAGCCCTGGAGAGCGTGCCCTGAGCTCTGGCTGTTGTGGACTTCTCTCCCTCTCCTTTGGGAATGCTGACGCTCAGCGTAATGCTACATTGAGTGATTTCTGTGCCACTGTCTGTTCCTGGAGTCCATGGCTCTCTCATCCCCTGCCTTCTGTGGTGCCCAGGTTCTGCTATTTATTTTTCTAACCCTCCACATATTATAACTTCTGATTGTTTGATTTTGGTGATAACATTGTCAGACATGAAGTCAGACTCTGCTCGGTGTGGCCGTAGCGTATGGAAGGACAGTATTGCTCTCTGCAGGAGTGGGATGTAGAAGGACCTTTGAGCATTACCAGGCTGCAGTGGCAGTCTGCAGTCTGTGCCTCATTAGTTCTTTCCAGCTTTCTTGGAAATGTGCATGAAAAATCAGGAGGTGTTAGCTCAGGGCTAACTGAATCCGGTGTGCATGGGCTGTGTGTGGAGCTGGCTGCAGGCAGCAGTACTGGGCTCATCCAGGGAGGATGCAGCGTGGATAGTTCTGCAGGAGTGGGGTGTGACCTGTGCTTTACCTCTGGGCAGGTCCATCATGCGGGGCTGTGACAACATGTGCAGTTACTGCATCGTGCCCTTCACCCGGGGCCGGGAAAGGAGCCGCCCCATCGCCTCCATCCTGCAGGAAGTGAGGATGCTCTCAGATCAGGTGAGGCAGAGCCTCCTCCCACCTGTCCCAAACCATGGGAGGAAGGGTGGTTCCTGATGAGTGTTTTCAGTGGTACTTGTAACCAGTGTCACTGCCTTTATCTGCAGAGATGAGGTCGTGGTGGGGTTCCACCAGTGGCTTTTTGATTCCCCTTGTAATACTCCATCACAGACAGGAAGGGGAGGGTTTCTGTTGGAAACTCCTTGGAGTAAAACCATGGCTGCCCTTGCAGCTCAGACATCCTTCCCAGCTTATATTTCTTCCTCTCTGTTTATTTTGTAGGGAGTGAAAGAAGTGACCCTCTTGGGTCAGAATGTCAACAGCTTTCGAGACCTGTCTGAGGTGCAGTTTCAGTCAGTGGCTGCCTCGGGCCTCAGCCGTGGGTTTAGCACAGTCTACAAAGCCAAACCGGGAGGTTTGCGCTTCTCACACCTGCTGGACCAGGTCTCTAGGATTGATCCAGAAATGAGGATCCGTTTCACCTCTCCACACCCCAAGGATTTTCCTGATGAGGCAAGTGTAAAATAAACACCTTGGCCTCTGCTTGCAGGAAGCGAGGCAGCTCTGAATTGTGAGGTATGGGCTGTGCTGCCTTCCCAGACAAAGAGAATGTGGGTTCCCAAACTGGGAGCAGCAGCTCCTGGGAGTTGGATGTTGGGACTAAAGCTGTCAAGTTTGCAGTTTGCTGTCTTTTACCCAGGGAAGACTCTTCCCTTGGCACCCTGGTACAGTTAAGCTGTCTGAGACATCTGATCACTTAACCACAGGTCCTGCAGCTCATCCAGGAGCGACACAACATCTGCAAACAGCTGCACCTCCCAGCCCAGAGCGGGAGCACACGAGTCCTGGAGGCCATGCGGCGAGGGTGGGTCACACCACAAGGAGCACTGTGTCCTGTCCCCTGATTTGGGCTGCTGGTTTCTCCTCACCGATGCTGTGGGTTTCCAGTTAGCAAATCCATGTGCTGTTCATTGCAGATACACTAGAGAAGCATATTTAGAGCTCGTGCACCACGTGCGTGACTCTATTCCAGGTGTGTGTTCCTTTGGCTTGGTCTGAATTCTGCACAGCTGCATCTCACTGTCCTTTCTTGAGTGCAGCATTCCTGTCTTCCATGAGGGAAGTGTACAGCTGTGTGTCTGTTACAGGAGTGAGCTTGAGCAGTGATTTCATCACTGGGTTCTGTGGAGAGACAGAGGAGGATCACCAGCAGACGGTGTCCTTGCTGCGGGAAGTCCGCTACAACGTCGGCTTCCTGTTTGCCTACAGCATGAGACAGGTGAGTGCAGGCCCTGGTGGAGAGGGCTGTTATCTCTGGGTGTGTCCCCTAAACTCTTCAGTGCTGTTCCTCACAATAACACATTTTTTTAAAAGCTGTTGAAAATCATACCCAAAGACTTGGTATAGTGGTAGATGTTCTTTGTCCCAGGCAGCGCTTGTAGGGTATGTGGTTCTGCAAGGGCTGTTGTTGTGCCTGGGAGGCTTCCAGCTTCTCTGTAGGAGTGTCAGGGTTGGTAACTGCTCGGTGAGCTGGCTCTGCAGATGCTCCAGGGTCATTGCAGGGAAGCAACTGTGTCAGCAGAGGCTGCAGATTATTTGCACATTATTTGCTGATGAGGAATGTGCTGCTGGAGCTGGGCTGGAGCCCAGCTATAAGGGTCTGTCAGTCAAGTCTGGAGGGAAGTGGTGAATTTTTGAGAAGGTATTTCCATGAGAAGAGCGGGTAGTTGGTAAGTCTCCATTAGAATGCTCTCCACAGTGTATGATACTGTTGGGGAAGAGGACAGAAGGTTGGGAAACATAAGGAAGCAAAGGGATTTGGATCACCATTCAGTACATAGATGAGAAGTAGAATCTGTTGCCTGTCTATGGACAGACAGGCACAGGCACATCCCACGCAGGAGCTGCACAACTGTTTCAGAGCCACTGATACTCAGTGCCCTGCATCAAAGACCTTCTGCCTAAAAGGTGGAGAAGAAAGACGTGAGGAGCACAAGGACGTGGCTGGCACTGGAATAGTTCCTTTGTGATACAATTGAAATGCTATTGGAATGTGGGAAGCTGTTGCTGGAGGAGCAGTGCAGCTGGCTGGGGTCAGGCAAGGCTCTGGGGTCAGGCTGGGTGCTGAGGGGCTGCAGTTGGCTCTGTGTGTGCAGAAGACCCGGGCGCATCACCGGCTGCAGGACGATGTCCCCGCAGATGTGAAGAAGCGGCGGCTGGAGCAGCTCATTGCCACCTTCCGGGAGGAGGCTGCCAGGGCCAACACGGCGCTGGTGGGACAGACCCAGCTGGTGCTGGTGGAAGGGGTGAGTGGGCCTGGAATGGAATTGTACTCCTCCTTTCTTGCTGGCTCTGAGGCTGTGCACAGCAGCCATTACTTCTGCCTTCCCTTCTCACTTTCCCCTTGTAATCCCAGGACTCCCAAGACCGTTTCTTCACACTTAAGCAGACACCCTGACTTTTCCTGGGCACTGAGCTGAGCACAGGGGATGGCATAAGTTAGGGATGCGTCTCTGGCCAAGCACAGATTTTGTGCTTTGGTGTATGAGTGTCACCCAGCAGCTCTGGCCACAGTGCTCTGTTCCAGGACTTAGTTAATGTGGGTTTAACACCATCAATAGTGCTCAATTAATTCCTGAGGCAATAAAGCCCAGCAGTGAATCAGAGCAATTGCCATGCAGGTAATGTTCCCTGTCCTCTTTCCAGCCCAGCAAACGCTCTGCCTCGGAGCTGTGTGGGAGGAACGACGGCAACATCAAGGTGATCTTCCCCGACGCCGAGCTGGAGGATGCTGCCGAGTGCAGGGCTCCGGGCAGAGCCCAGCCAGGGGACTATGTGATGGTGAAGGTGACCTACCTGCAGTGCTCATTTCCTTGCACAGTGCTGTTCTCTAGGGCAGCTGCTGCCAGAAGAGCCTAAAATTAGAATGGATCCTCCCCAGCCTTTCTGTGCCTGAGGACCTGTGCTGTTTTCTTCCAGGTGACCTCTGCCAGCTCGCAGACCCTGCGGGGAGTTCCGCTCTGCCGGACCACCTTGTCCCGTGCTGCTGCTTCTCACTGAGGGATCCCTGCTGCCACTGGATGGAAGCAGCACATATTCTCCACAAAGAAACAAGGAAGTGTGGTCAGGTGGAGATGTGGTAGAACCAGGGAGATAGATATGTATATTAAAACTTATTTATAAAATAATGAAATACATATGTATTTCTGCTTTGGTGCCAACTTACCCCTCATAGCTGTGTGCAGGTTCAAAGGGATAGAAGCTGTGTGTGAGCTTGCAAAATCCAAGTAATGTGAGGCTGTGTATTTTGACTTGCCCTGAGGCTTGTCCCACCCTCATAGTGCTGCAGGTCTGTCCTCTGACTGTGATCACGTCCTCTGGCACAGCCCAGCCTGAGAGATGGATGTGCAGAGCAATTCCTTCCTATGAGCTCAGCTGAATTTAGGAGCTGCAAAAGCTGGTAGTACCTACAAAACACAGCCCCAGTAGCTGCTGGAGAATGGCAGAAGTACTGTCAAGGGATAGAAGGAACTGAAATAACAGAAGATTGATTAATTCTTTCCAAATATTGCCAAAATGCTTGGAAAGGGGATGGAAGAGCCCACGCCACACTTGTGGAATGGGGTGCTGGACTGTGGAATGAAAAATGGTGTTTAATGTGCACCAGTGAATCTGTTGTGTCTGGGGCTGAAGGAATGCAGTCTTGCCCTGGTACTGGGGAGGATTGGATCTCATCTGGAGATTTCCTTGTTTCCTTCCAGGCCTAGGGCTTGCGTGGGAAGAGACGGCTGCTAATTGAGGACCATCTCTGGCCTCTTAAAACCTGAGGTGCAGTTTTATAATCCAGACATCTATGGGTGTCCTTCCTTTTGCTTACTGAGAGAAGTAGTTGTATTGATCGAAATGGCCACTAAGTTCTTCAAGTGCGTCTGACAGTTCCTTGCTTTCATCAGCCTGCAGCTGACCCTGGCTGCACAGTGTCACATTCCAGCCTGCTCTGTGAAATTCAAACAAGGACCTGTGACCTGCACTTGTGAGTAAACTGAGATGTGAGAAAGGATCGCCCCTTTTCGTACAGATAATCATGTCATTAAAATAAATCCTTGTAAAAGGCTCTAGCCGCTGACCAGTTTTGAAGGAACAGCTGGTAGCAGGACAGTTCACAACATGAATATGCAGAATTTTAAAATAAACATGAAAGGGTTTTGCTCGAAAGCCGCCTCTCCTGCTCAGCTCTTTCTGGGCTATAATTGTATCTCTTTGAAAACAGCGTGGCTCACTGAATATTCATTAGGCTTCAAGAAACAAATACATTTTGCTTATTACCTCAGAGCTGAGTCCCTTGTAGAAGTGAATCTGCACAGTCAGTGCAGTCCATGTGGGCTCTGAGGTGCTGACAGGCACAGGGCTGGTCTGCCCTCCTGCTTCCACAGGGGAAAGTGTCTTCGGCCCAAGTTCACAAGCCAGGGCCTGAACCTCTGCTGCCCAGTGAGGGTGAGCCTGTGGTCCAGGGGGGTTTCAGGAAGAGGCAGCAGTTTGAGATGAAATCCCAAAGGAAGCAGCAGCATGTATAAGCAACAGCCCTCAGAGGTGGTGGGCACTGAGGCCCACACGCTTGGCTCATCGAGCCCACTGGCAGTGGCTGAATTTTACAGCCCTATGGCAAATATTTCAGCTCATGATTCCCAGGCATTTTGGGACCAAGTCCCAAGCCAGCACCCTGGAAAGGGCTTACACCCACCTTTCCCTGCTCGTTTTGACTTTCCCAGGAGCACATATTCCAAGTGGGAAATGAAGACCACAGTGTGCCCTCCCCCCTCCATCCTGCTTTGAGGCCAGCTGTGACCGTTTTACAATCATTATTTTAAGATCGGGAGACTAATGAGGAGAGCTGGGTTTTACGTTCTGATGAGGAGGTGATAATGCTCACTGCACGGGCTCCCCGGGGAGCCGTAGCACTCACCATTTGCTTCACCTCCTTAGTTTTTATAGGCCTCGGGAATGAAGACTGAGGTTTTAAGGCAGCAAAGCATCCATTAGGAAGTGCTTATAGTGACCTTGGAAGCTGAGTCAGTCCTTTGGCACTGCATGGAAGAAGGAATGTGTTGTTTTCCTTGAGACCTGGAGGTGTGATGTGGGTTCTGTGTCTCTTGTCAGGTTTGCTGCCTAAATCCAGCTGTTGGGAAAGCTGAACTCGTACCTCGTGTTCTTTCTCGTACATTTCTGTTCTCACCCTGAACAGGGACAAGAGCCCTGAACTCTCTGGACTTCCCATCTCCCTGATGTACACCTGTGCCTTCTGCAGGTCGAGGCAGTGCCCTTCCAGTCAGTCGTGCCCCAGTTACGTCCATGGGCAAACACCTAAGGAGGCGTTGGCCAGATCAGGTTTCCCAGTACGGACCTGAAGTGCTGGGATGACATTTACTTTCCAGCAGCCGCCGTGCCCTGAGGGTGTCTCCTGACGCCGGAATTTCGTAACACACAGCCTGCACTTTCCCTTCTGCTGGCAAGGTGTGTGGGCGAGGCTGGACAGCACCCGCACACACAAATAGCTTCACCCGGCAGAAAGGTTGCTGTCAGGGAGAACAAGAGCCTGTTTGTTCCCTGGCCCCCATCAGAGAACAAACTTGTTTGTCCTCGGGTCTTGGCTGTGCTCAGGGAGTGGAGGGACAGACAGCAGCAGGCGCTCACAGCCCCTGTTCCCTGCTCAGCGCTGGCTTTTATTGGCCTAAGGACAGCCTCAAAATTGACGCCCATCATTGCCTATGCTCGCCTGCCCAAACTTGCTCCCTTCTCCAAGACTTTTGAAGCAGCTTGGGCAGAGCAGTCAGGCTTTTCCCAGTGCCAGAGCTGGCCATGGTGTATCATGTCCTCCCCCAGAACCCCTTGAGCTCTGCAGTCTGTTTTCCCTCTGCATGTCATGGTGCTGGTGGAGGGAGGGATGGACGTTTTCCCTGATGGAAGCCTGTAAGCACAGTTTGCTTAAGGTCAGCTGGAGCCTCGCTCTGCTGAGGGGGTGGCAGGTGACAAGGCAGTGCCTCTGATGCCAGCAGCCTGCCAGGCTGTGCCAGGGGAAATGCTTTCCTCCTCTTTTCTCATGGGTTTTCACTTCAGCAGACAGGCTCTGTGTGCCTGCCAGCCCATTCCCCCAGGCCTCCTCCTCCCTGCTCTGGGACTGCTTTGGGCTGGGGGTCCAGGGAGTTTTCCTTCAGCAGCTTTTCATCACCATTTCTGAAGCCAGCTCTTTGCACAAAGCTTTGGGATTTAATGCAACATAAAGAACTTTCAAAACTGTTTTCCATTTCTAAAACCAGTTCTATCTTTAGTTCACTCCTTTCTGAAACTGGCAGTGGTTGGGTTCTGGCAGGGCAGGTACAGCTGCTCCTACAGGCTTCTCTGCAGCTGATGGTGAACTCTGTGCTGTGCTGGAAATGCAACGAGCTCTCCATTGCCATTGCTTGGTGCACCCCCAGACCAGCCCCAAGCTGCTCTGCAGCCCCCCCATGTTGGCATTGTTTGTCCCCAGAGTCCCTCCATGTCCTCGCGCCTCCTGGAGCACTGCTGGGCTGTGACCTGCATGACAATGACAGAGGCACCAGGGGTGAGTGGCAGCTCCGAGTTCTGGGTTTGTGAATTCTGAGGGTCTCTCACAGTCTGTCACAGGCACTGCTGCTCTCTGGGACCCGGCAGTCCTGTGGCTTTCCCTCCTCCCTTGTGAGCAATTTATTTCCTTTACCGACAGACAACTATTGACTTCTCATTCTCCTGAAGATGAGATGTCTTGTCTCATCAGGTTTAAATTAGTTTTATCTTTAGCCTTTCTTATTAATAAGCTCTCATCGCGGTGTCATTACTTGATATCTATTTTCTGATGTTTTTCATTAATGGCCCTATATCTTCCAGATATTTTTTCAAGTATTTTTTTTCCCTTGCTGCTGAGTTATTTAACAGTCAGACACAGATCAGAGACATGAAGATAGTCTGATGCTGGTCAGAGACAGCGTGGAATGGCCCAGCACCACTTGGTGTGCAGGGCAGGGCACTGGGACTGTGATGTGGCGGCAGTGGGGCTGCGTTGGGGCTGTCAGGGATGGTCATGCATTCCCTCCCTGTCTCTCTGCATCCTTCTGATCCCAGCCTGAGCTGACATGCCTGGGGCTCTCCGGAGCACGAGTCAATAGAGTAATTAAAATGCCTCCCGTGAGGCGAAGGTGCTGCAATTCCTTTGGACAGCTGTATCTGTGAAAAACAAAGGACTACTTTCTGTGCTTCATGTGCCTGGCAAGGGCTCTTTCCCTTCAGCAGAACTTCCACTAGGAAATGTGAAAGGGAATTATTTCACATTATTTCAAGGGGGCCCCTGCCCAGGGTCCCTGTTCCTGCTGGGTCCGAGCCACCTTCCCCAGCAGCCTGGAGACAGGCAGGATACCCAGCACAGGGGCAAGCAGGGTGGCCAGCCTGAGGACAAGCAGGGCTGCCAGCACAAGGACATGACAGGGCTTTCTCATTATCTCTTCAAGGGTGTCAAAGGCAAAGTCCATCAGTATCGAAAACACACAGATCTCAACCTCACTGCCCTATATTTACTTCTTGCTTTAAGGAGGAGGAGAAAGGTGTCTGATTCCTGGAGAGCAATCCCAGGGATGACAACAGCCTGATGCACCGGGGCAAGTCTAACGGAGCTGTCAGGGTGCTCAGGGACACTGCTGTGGGTGTGTTTGCCACTTACAGAGCGAGCTCACCGTGGGATCCCTCACCCTCCCCGACTGTGGCTCCCATGTAGGGATTACAGAGCTGCTGCAGGACGGGCAATTTGCAGCAGTGCCTCCAGCAGAGGGTTTGAGGGTGATTAATATTCAGTGCACTGCTGTGAAAATGAACAGCCAGAAAGAATTGTCCTCCTCCCCTTCCTGCATCCATGAGGACAGTGAGGGGAACAGAAATTAAATTCACTTTTGATCAGGCTGATTATGGGGTTTTGAGACTAAAAAAGGTGCTCCCTTCTCTTTGGGTTACTTAATGTCTTTTAAACTGTTCCTTCTTCCTTTTCTTTTTGAATTTTATTTTTTTTATGTCATCTTTCTGTAATTTAATTTCAGGAAGTTTGAAAAAGAATAGTAGGAGGCTTTGGTTGAAGCTATCAGAACCAAACAGGAGGCAATTCCAAAACCAGCTTCCCTTTAAAACAGAAAAACATTCTGACATTTCATTAACGGAAAGATTCTTCCCACAATTTCTTATCCAAACTCCATTTTGAAAAGCCCTTATACTGTTGGTGGGAAAGCTTTCCCTATCCCACGCTCAGCAGCCAGTACAGCAGAGCCTGGCAAGAGCAGTGGCAACACTGACAGTACCCCTGGGGTGCTCTGCACAGCAGAGAAGTGTCATTGGGTGCAGAAGCCTGGGAGAGGCTCAGACCAACCTCCACAGGGGAACCCAGTAGGGTGAGAGCAACCTCAGGATAAACCCCATCAGTGCCCTTCCAGCCAGAGCTGGCAAAGATCTGAGCTGTTCCAGAGTCACCTGTCCTGGCACACTGGGGCTGGGTGGTGCCAGCAGCAGGGAGATCCCCCGTGGCACCGTTTTTATTAATATTGGTGGGCCAGACCAGTGCAGGTCTGCAGTGCTGCTGCTGTCCCCACAGGGCTCACGGTGACCAGTGGCTGCCCACCCCTGCCTCTGTGGCAGCAGAGGTGGGACCTAGCCCCATGGCACTGTGCCACCTGGAGAGGTTTGGGGTTTGGCACTTTGGCTCTAGGGTTACTGAGGGAATATTTACACCTCTTTTTGCAATCATTCACAGCAAGTGAGCCTAGAATGGGGCTTGGCACGTTCCTTCATCCTCCTCCTTCTGTTCCCTTAGGAGCTGGAAACTGAAGGTGCCCAATGAGGCATTACAGATTCAGTAGCTTGGGCCAAGGCACTGCTGCCCATCCTGTTCTCCTCTGACAGAGCTCAGAGCACCCAGCATCTGCCCTTCATCTTTGTGCTCTGAGCACACGCAGATCACCAGCACCAAGGTCCATCCCCAGAGCCCCCAGCGTGTGGGTGTTACTGCAGCCAGGGCGAGGTGCTCTGGGTGCTGCCCGGACGTGCCCAATGCCCACATCTCATTAGTGTTGATACCTCTGCCATTAATTGGCAAGGCAGGGGTGGCATTGGCTGCTCGGGGTATGGCTCACTTGCAGCGGTGAGGTACAGGGAGTGAAGGAGCAGCAGGAGAGGCTGGGCTGCGGTCCTATGGCACTGGTGACACATCAGCCACACCCCTACCTTGTGAAAATAGCAGCGAAGAACCTCCAAGTTTTTCAGGGAAACATTTAGCCACTCAGAAGATGTGAGCAGGAGCCCTGGCCCTGGCAGCATGGCACCAGGAGGATTCTGGCTGCAAACTCTCAGCTAACAGCACCAGGACTCGCCTGTGCCTGGGCCCTGGGGCCTTGGGCAAGACCAGAGGGGCCCACGCCAGGGCAGAAGCAGAGAAGGATGTAGGTGTTGCCCGCCAGGAATGTCCAGAAGAGCCAATGTGGACACTTGGATATGGTTGGTGGCACACGGTGCTGTGCCAGTGGATCTGGAGGCTGCAGGGCTTGGGCATCTGTCCCTGGCCCCGGCCTCTCTCACCACGCAGCCGTTCTGCTCCGGGCTGTGGCACAGCCAGCCCCGGGATGAGGTTTGTTGCCAGTGCAGCCAGGAGCGAGATCCTGCGTTCAAGAGCTTGCTGGCTACTGCCACTGCTCCCCAGGGTCCTGGGGGTCCAAGTCCCAGCCTGGGGGGGAGCTCTCTCCCTGGGACTCCAGGGATGTGTTTGTTCATGTCAAACAGCTCCCAGCTCACTGGCAACAGGCAGGAGCAGGAATACACACTAAAAGAACCAGCAGCTCAGGGACAGGGGCAGAATAAATCTGCATAAATACAAATGAAGGGAATATTTATTTACCACATTGACCAAGTTTCTGTAGCCACTTTAAGCTGTGAGTGTGGGTCCAGCAGCCTGGGCAGGGTTTGGGCTCCATTCAAGCCTGGCTCTGGGGCTGCAGCCCCTGTGGTTCCCCACCTTTCCAGCAGACTCACCTATTCAATATTCCTCACATGTGAGTTACTCCTGTAGCTGATGGGAGAGATAAATAACAAAACCCTTGCAAATGCAAAAATCCTTTGGCAGTTTGGAAAGGAACCAAGTCACGTGCTGAATGCAGATGAAGAAAAATCATTTTTATTGTAAGGAGTAACAGAAGGGTGTGAATCTGCCTCAAATCCACCTCACCCACAATGCAGCACATCCAAATCCACTTGGAGATTACAAGGCAGGATAGTGTTCACTCTGATCAGTTCAAAGCGTCGCTCTTTGGGAACAAATAGGCTGAGTGTTCGCCTGGATTAGGCTGGGGGCTTTTTTGCCTCTTTTTAACAGTATGAAATCACTGGAAACAGCAAAATTTCCTTTTGAAATGGTAAGCCAATCAAGAAGCAGAAAGAGAGCAAAGACAAAGTGTTTACAGCTCATTGAATTCGTCCCTTTTCTCTCTTCCCTTCTCAGAATGATTTGTGCAGTTGGTGCAAACTCATGAAATTCCTGAGGGGATCAAACCCCTGCCTGTCTGCATCCAGCACCTGGAATGTCCCCTCTGTGCTGAGCCATTACCTGGCTTAAACCCCAGCCCAAGTGAAGCTGGGCTGGGCTGGGCGTGAGGAAAAACCAGGGGATTAAGGTCATCCCTTCATCAGTGAGTGCTATAACAAGTGGTTTGTGGCCATGACAGCTGGGAGGGACACAGGCAAGACCTGGGTCTCCTGCCTCCACAGTCACAGTGTCATCAACATGGGTGATCATCAACATGGCTGATCACTGACATAATTATCAATATGGCTAATTATCGACATAGCTCACCATTGGCACAGATTATCATTGGCACAGATAACTCTAGGCTGGACAGAGACACCAAAATCTGAGAAGGCTGAAATGTAGAGCAGAAGCAAGAGTCTTTTCTTGGCTGGGTTTCTGCATTTTCAGATCTATTCTCCACCTACTGAGTAGTTTTCCTCCTTTCCCTTCTCCTCCTTGGGAATCACCTGCAGGGGGACCTGGAGGGATACCAGAGTTGAGATTTTAGGCAGCCCTGTGCTACCCCTGCCACCTCCCATACCAGGTAGTATGGTCAGGACTCTTCTCACCCAGCCCAGGTACTGGCACTGGCACAATCGGCAGCAGAGCTCTGAGCCAGGTCCCCAGCCAGCAAATCCTCCTTACCCCAGGGTGCTGCCAGTCCCACAGCTATGGATTGATCCCGGCATCGACACCTGCGGCTGGGGGAGGGACACCCAGGTCAGTGCACTCCCTTCTCCAGGCCCCCAAAGCCTGACAGTCCCCTGGTATCCCCCCCACAGGAGCAGGCTCAGCGGTGGCTGATGTACCGGTGGCCTGAGAGCCCCGGCTTTATGGGCAGAGATGATTTAGTGCCCTCAGGAATACGGCTCTGGGGAAGCTGGGAAGACTTCCAACTCTTCCTTCCCGTCCCTATATATTAACTTCCCATGCATATGAAGCTGAAAGCTCTTCCAATCTCCTCTGCAAATATTAATTAATCCTCGCAGCATCCTGAGGACCATTATTCACTCTTATTAAGCAAATATTATTAAATCCTTTTATAAGAGGTGAAGTGACTTTTCCAGGGCTGAGCAGGGCACAAGTAGCAGTGCGCAGACTTTCTCTTGCTACTGTATTCCAGACCTGCCACTGCACAGGGGCAAAGCTGCTCACATCTGATCTGGGGGCCATCTCTGAGGACCAGTGCTGGGTGTGGTTGGGGACCCCAACCACACCCAGCACTGCCGTGCCCTGTGAGGTAGAAGTGCTCTGTGGGACTGTGCTGAGATGCTCAGCACCTGGCAGATCTGACTGCACCCCAGAGCCATGAGAACCTTCCCCACTCTTGGCCACTACCCAGGACTGTGTTCCCCATTACAGCTGCCTAGTTCTGGCCCACAGACACCCGTGGGCATCTCCATGGCAGCACTGGGGCTGGACTTACTCTGAAGGAGCCAGTCGATGAAGGTGCTTGGGAATGGGGAATTCTGCAAAGAACAAGGAGGCGTTAGAGCATGTGAACGTGGAGGGAGGGCAGCAGTGTGGAGACATGGGATGGAAAACAGGGTGGGACATAACTCTACCTGCAGATCCAGCTCCACATAGTGCCCGGCTGTCACTGGCAGTTTGGAGAAGGCAGAGTAGATTTTCCCCAGAAGCCCAAAGGAGATGACACCTGGGGAGAGTGAGAGGCCATCAGGGCTGGGCAGAGCTGGCTGTGGGTCACTGAGCCTGCTGGAGCCCTGTGCCCACCCAGAGCATCTGGCAGAGGCTGGGACAGCACTGTCCTGCCCAGCAAGAAGGAAAAACTCCTTGTCCTTCCTATAGAACTCAAACTCCCTGGGATTCAAAGTTCTCATGAAAGCTGCTGCCCTGGAGCTCCCAGGTGCAGATCCCATCACAAGGGAAATGTTGAGGATAAATGGAGACAGACAGTTCTGCTTTCAGTGAAGCAGCCATTGTGTGTGAGGTTTGACATGAACATAGCTGGGGAGGGGGAAACCCTCTGGCTCTGTGAGGCTACCCCTGTGGGTCCTGGAGTAGCCAGCTCTTGGCAGCAGCTTGGGTCTAGCCCTGGTTAGAAGAACTCCCATAAGAAGAGCAGGACTGTGGCAGTGGTGGTGAGCCGGGACTGTGCCACCCACAGCAGCTTTGCCAGCAGAGAACAGCTGCAGAGCCCCCTGCTCCCACAGCTCCAGCTCTCCTGAGGACCCTGCTGCCCCTGGAGGTGGCCACCCCCTCCCCCCAAGTATCATTCTAAAACTTAATATAGGAAAGAAAATCTAATGCCGTACGGTTGAGGAATTGCAGATGAATGTTGATGATGTTGACCCAGATGTTCACTAATGGGCAGAGCTGCAATGGCAACAAGTGGCACAGTTTCGGTGGGAGCACTGTGGGTGCGGCAGCGCGTTCCGCAGCACCACTCAGGTTTCACAGATTTAAATCAGGATGGGACAAATGTCCTGATTTCATCCCAGAGCACAGTTCTTCCATGGAAAAAGAGCTAAACGATTTGTTCAGCCCCCTTCTCAAACTGGCACAGGTTCTACTAACAAGGTAAAAGATCCTCTAAAAGGCTCCTTTGCGCTAAACGTTGCTTCCGCTCACCCCCACAGGGAGCAGCTGAGTATAAATTACCCCTTAACATCACATGATGAAATTGAAATTGCTCCTAACAAATAAATTCTGACTGTAAGGAAGATCAAACAATTTTGCATAACTCACTTATGGGCTGCAGGCATGTATCTGTGCATGCACAAATATATATTGTGTATGTATGTGTGTGTATATATATAACATATATTGTCCCTGCCAAGGGCAGGGGGATTGGAACTAACTAACCTTTGAGGTCCTTTCCAGTCCAAAGTGTTCTGTGATTCTGTGTGTTTGAGTAAATCTGCCAGCAGTTCTGGCAGGAGCACTGACTGCAGCTGAAATGCAGCTTCACAGCAAAGAGTATTCAGACACTCACCAGCGCAGGGACAAGGGACTTAAGAGACTTGTTCAGCAAGCTGCTCACCAGATTGGTGAGGAGGCTGGGGAAGGAAAAGACAGACAAAAATTACCAGGGAAGTTGTCAAAACCCAGGACTTGACATCAAGAAAAAACTGAGCTCCTTTGTAGAGGAACCTCCTCCTCTTCTCTATTAAGAGATGCCGCAAGCCCAGAGCTCCCCCAGGCTTCAGCAGGAATTACAGATGCTCAGGACTTCACTATCTGAATCCCAAAATCTGCTTGTTATGCTGTCAATCTGTGCCCAGATTTGAGACTGAAGTTCTGCCCCACTGCCAACTTGCAGGAGCTGACCCCCACGCTCACCCCTTCCGCAGGCTGACGCTGAAGCCGCCAAGGAGGTTGCTGCAATCCTTAAGCACCAGCTTGAGGTCACCAGGGGAGTCCTGGGTCAGGGCAATATGTGATGTGATGTTTGCTTCTACTGAGGATCCACTCAGAAACTGAAAAATCCTGGAGAAAAGGAAGTGGTGTGGAAGGTTATGGAGGAAGCTAAAGCAGCACAGGAAAGCGATGCCTGCTGCGGAGCCGCAAACACGGCCTCAGCCAGGACAGTGCTTCAGTTTTGGGACTTCTCTCAGGCTCCTGGTCCTGTAGCAGGGGTCTCTCTAGCCTCACTTACCCTGGAAAGCGGAGCACCAGCTTTGAGTACAGGTTCAACACAAGCTCAGACCCATGAAGGACTTTCCATGACACTCGGGCGTTCTCAAGGTTCAGCACCTTCAACCTGGGGGTTGACACCAAGGCAAACCCACCTTCAGATGGCAGGATCAGCAGGAGCAAATCCTACAGTCCCATCTCTTCCTGCTCATCGTTTGACTCCGGTGGATATTCCCAGGTGAAAGTGAAGGTGGGGAAGGACCAATTCCCGCTCTGCAAACTCAAAAGTCTCAAAGCTTGGTCAGGTTTCTCAAGGCTGTGTCCTCCTGAGTCTCAGCCATCTCCGTAGGTGGAGATTCCCCCACCTCTGTGTTGCCCATGGCAGTGTCACACCACCCCCACAGGTAAGAATTTTCCATTTCTGGTTGGAATTTCCCCTGTTGCAGATTCTCATGTGAGCTGCGAGCCCAGGACTGGTGGTTTGTATGGGAGGGAGGGTCTGATCCCCTAGATGTTATGGGTGACCCTGCAGTAAGCCCCACCATGGAGCTTCTGACTCACCAGGCATAGCGTGTCATCTTCTGGGAGGCTCCACCACCCAGCAGTCCTCCTGCACCCAGAAGTCCTCCTGCTCCACCCAGAAGTCCTCCTGCTTCACCCAGAAGGCCATCAAGTCCAAGCAGACTTCCATTGCCTAGGAGACCTCCTTTTCCAAGCAGCCCTGTTCCAAGCAGACCTGCCTCTCCAAGAAGGCTGTTATTGCCAAGGAGGCCATTGCCAAGGAGACCATTGCCAAGTCCTTCCCCACCAAGGAGGCCATTGCCAAGTCCTTCCCCACCAAGGAGGCCATTGCCAAGTCCTTCTCCACCAAGGAGTCCTGTTCCAAGGCCTTTCCCACCAAGGAGGCCTGTGCCAAGCAGCCCGTTGCTGCCAGGTTGTCCTCCTGCAACAGCCAGAACTTTGTTACTCTCCTGTCCTTCACCACCCAGAAACCCTCCTCTCCCAACCCCACCCTGTGCCAAGCTTCCTCACCTAGGAGGCCTGTGCCAAGGACCCCGGCTCCACTGGCTTCATTTCCTGCACCAGGGGGACCTCCACTTTCTGCTCCACTTGGACTTCCTTTGCCCAGGAGGCCAGTGCCAAGCAGCCCACCTTCACCAAGAGCACTTGTGCCAGGCAACCCACTTTTTCCACCGATGAGACCAGTGCCAAGCAGGCCTGCACCAAGAGAGTCCCAGTTACTGATTGGATTTCCACTCTTGGGAGGATTTCATTGACAGGAAAGGTTGGTTTGGCCATGTTAGGGTACTCTGCTGGTGAGGTCTCACAGGGCTCCTGAGCATCCTTGAATAAAGTCAGGTTCAAGGATGGAGATGGGCCTGCCAGGAGGCAGCTCCCTGATGAGCAGAGGGACATGCCATGAGCCCAGAATGGCACAGGACTGTGCTTGACTCTCCCCTGGATACACAGAAAAGATCTGAACTCACCACCGCTGGGTTGTGCTGGGTTCAGCAGGTTGAGGAGGCCCTGAGAGGGGGACAGGAGGCCCCCAAGAAAGATGAGACACCAGAAGGGTGGCATGTCCTGGCGGAGCACCTGTGGAAAGACCCACATCAGCCCAAGCACCAGTTTCACATGGTATTGACAGCCTGGGCAACTGGTCCAGCTCTCCATCCTTCATGTGCACTTCCCCAAGGTGGTGGGGAGATTCCTTCTGGACATACAGCCTCCAGACACCATGATCGTCACCCCAGGAGGTCAGCCCAGACCTGCAGCCCCCTTTTCCCACTTCTGGTTATCAGGGAGCAGCTGAAGCCCAGTGCCACACTGCTCCAGAGCCATCGATGTCTCCATGCCCAGCTGTGCTCCCCCACTGCAGAGCTGGGTGCCTGACACTGCAGGGAAGTGAAAATGCCATTTTAAGAGAGGAAGAGGGATGGAGATGAGGCAGGAGGACCTTGTACTGAGAGAGATGGATGGCTTCAAACCACTCTGAAATGGCCCTGAAAGAGGAACACTCACAGGGGCACAGTTGAATAAAAAATGATGAGTGTCATAGTCGTGTCCTTCTGCCCGCTGTGAAGAGCACCCTGTGTTATTAAAGCTCAAAGCACGGCCAGAATCAGACTCACTTTCCCGTGGGCAGGTTGTTTGTTTTTCTCATCTTGTTCCACTCAAGCTGTGAAAAGAGTCCGTTTTCCCTGTGTTTGATCTGCCCCCAGCCAAAAGAAAGTACCTTCAAGGACCTTCTGTTCCTGCCCGAGCTGGGCTTCTCAGGGTGACAGCGCAGGCTGAGGAGTGTTTGTTTATGCACGGAAAGGTGTTTGCAAAGAAGTGTGAAAATGGTCTCTCTGCAGCACTGCCAGGGGTCCCAGCTCTCAGAGCACTTCCCTGGACAGCCCGTGTCCTGGACACACACCTCAGATTGTCCCCTCCAAGAAAAACAATGTATAGGGTGCAGATTGCAGAGGTTCAGCACTGAGAAATAACATTATTTAGGTCAGACTGAACAACTTCTTTATCTCTTCCAGATACTTTAAAAAAATCCCTCTATGACAGTTCTCGGCACAATTAAATTAGACTTTAATTCACTCGACTGTCTTTTACATTTTCCCTTTGATCAGCACGTAATGATGCACAGCTCGTGTAGCTGTGAGTATTGAACAGGGGAGAAGGAGAGAGGCTCGAGCAGCTTCTATTGAAAATCGTGTCAAATAAAATCAGTGGGATTTGTTGGAGGGGCTCTGAAAGACGTGTGCAGCATTGCAAAAGGGTACCAAGATGGATGTCAGGGCTCCTAGAAGAGCTCTTAGAGAGAATACGTGACCATGCAGGCACCTATCTCTGCAGCTATTAACAATATCTACCAGGGTGCTGCTCCTCGGTCACACACATTTCAGTGAGCCGAGCATCTTGCACATGCAAAAGGCACGTCTGGCTTTGCAGATAAACACTTATTTTACACCAGCTGAGATGAGGTCTGGAGAGCTGAAAATTGCTCTGAATTCTGGTCACCAAGATCATGAAAAAACTCCCAGTCCTTTCTGCCAGCTTAGTCATTATCACAAACTTAACAACAACAGGAATAAACGTGGAATTTAACAAGCAAGAGCTCTGCTAGCTTTAAAAATTAATTTTCATAAATGATTAAATGCTGCTACAGAAATCAAAGGAAAGCATCATTAAAATTCCTGCTTTTCAAGCTGGGCTAAGCCGTGCTGTAGGTTGCCTGATGGAGCTGGCACGGTGGCCACGGTCCTTCAGTGCCACTTACCTGGACCCTTTGATGCCGAGGTGGAGCTGCCCATGGTCACGGCTGCTGGCAGCTGCTTTTATACACCCGAGCTGCAGGAATGAGGAAAGCCAAGGAAAGGATGGAGCAGGGACAGCTCCCTTTTGCTGGCTGCGAAGTGTGACCCTTACACCAGCCTGACCCTGAACACCACACGTTGCTGTGGCCAGCAGCATCCAGCCAGCCCAGCAGCCCACCCCTCACCCTGGGTGCGGTGCCCACCAGCTCTGGGGAGCGTCCCAGGGTTGGTTCAGGACAGCTCTGCACCATCATAGGGAGCAGAATGAGTCCAAGGACAGTGAGAGGTGAGCAATTACCTCCCAATGAGTTAATTACATACAGAAACATCACAAATTGTGAAACAAATGAAAGAGAGTGTGAGTTTGTGGCACACCGTCAGCTCTGAGAAAACTGCGTGTGCCCCAGAGGCAAGCAGGAGCTGGCTGTGCTTCCAAGAAAGATCTCCACAGCTTAAAGGAGGCTTGAGAGACAACAGATAAAAGAAAACAGGGAAATAAATAGAGGGGGAAGGAAAAGGAACATCAAAGATGACAGAAAAATCTGATTCTGATCTTCCAGGTGTGTTTCAGGGTGGATCTGGGCTGGACCAGGGCAGGACAGTCTCACAAGCAGTGATGCCTCAGCTGTCCCAGCTACTCCCTCTCACCCCAGGAGCAACAGGTGGCTTTAGAGCCTTAAATTAGCAGAAGTTTATTGTAATTCATGCAGAGTTCATGGGCATTGCTGGGTGATTTCCCCACCCCCCAGGTCCCTAAGTGCTCCCAGGACAAAGCCCCGGTAAAGCCCAGGGCAGGTGAGGGTGTGATGGGTGCTCAACACGAACAAGATGCCCCACAGCTTTGGGCCCAGGCCCTGAGGAGTTTGGGTCTCAGGACACGTTTGGGTCTGACACAGCATTTTCTGGAAGAGCTCTGCACCCCCTGAGCTGGGGGTGGACAAAGGGGACTGCAGCCCTCCCAGCTGAGGTCTGTCCTGAGCCAGGGGTTTCACCAAGAGCTGGCCACCCCCACAGGCTTGAACACCTGCTGTGGCTGCAGAGAGGGCTGGACTTAATTGAACCTGAGCACAAGAATGCAAAGTACACACACACCCTTCTGAGCATCCACAAAAGAGTCCAAAACACAATGTTCCATGGAAAAAACACGTGTCCTCCTTCTGCTTAAGAATACAGGCAGGATACAGCATTTACAGGGAAAACACCAAGCTGCTGTTGTGCCATGTTGGGTGTAGAGAGACACTCAGTGGGATCCTCGGGCAGGTGAAGTTTTTTTCAGCAGCCTGGGGAGGGGAACCCCCTCTCCCAGCACACCTGTGGGACACGAACCAGCTCAGCACAGTGCCAGAGGAGGGGGGGTCACTGCTGAACTTCTCCACAGGTCTCAGTCCCAAACTCCCTCCCCTCTATGTGCAGCCCCTGACTCGTCAAGGTGTCCTGTGGTCAAACAAAGAGGTCAGGGCTGGGGTGGCTCCTCCAGCCTCTAGGTAGGCTGCAGCCCAGCCATGCCATCTTGGATGCAGGTCTCATCTGTGGGGAAACTGCCTTGTGGTGAGGGGAAACTACAGAAGGAATTTCTGCATGGGCTGTTCCTTCATGCATGTTATTCAGAAGGCAGAAGGACGTCACCTGGGTGGATCACCATCACCTCTGCTGCAGCTGGATCACACCTGTATTTTTTGTTAAGGTCATCACAGGTGCTTTGGGGACTGTAATTTGCATCAGCAATTCACGTGGCTCAGGGTATGCCTTGAGAATCTGCCAACACCCAAAAATGAAAAGTTTCTGCTGGTGGGAGCACAAGCAGTGACCAGGAGCTGCAGCAGATTGCCCGCTGATGCAGCAGTTGCACAGTGCTACCTTCCAAGACACTGATCCTGAACTCCTGCAACCCAGCACAGCTGTATCTCAGCTGAAGAAGTTCATCAAGAGGCCCAGTGGGAGGAGTGGTGTCCACCTGGGTGGCACAGGTGGCATGGGGCCCTGGGGGTTTGGGGACAGTCTCACTGGCTTTCCCAGTGGATAGTCCACCAAGCTTCTGGCCTCATGCCCAAGGACAGTCTGGAGTCACAGGGGAAGGAAAGACAAGTCAAAATGTTTGCAATATTTGCCTTTACGGTCAGCTTCATGTTCCCGTGCTGTGAAATAGCTGCACGCACGGCCTCGCCAAGTCAGGGCCCGTGACACTTCCTTCTCCAAAGGTTTGTGAAACCTAAACCCTGCTGTGCTCTCCCATGACAGAGGTGAGGGCAAGGCATGAAGCCAGGACCTCTGCCAGCTTCCACAGCCCCCTGCCCAGCTGTACATGGCTGAAGGAGACCTTGATGAACCTAAGGGAAATATCACAAGCCCTGTGCAAAGGTGGAAGGAGAAGATGCAGGACTCACATTCAAGTCCACCTTGAGATCTGGCCAGTTAGCAGGGGAAGGTTGGACATGGTGTACTGGATGCTGCCCAGCAAATCCAGGGGCACCAGTGCTGGGGGGAGAGGAAGGGAGTCAGCAATTCCTTGTTGGACTCAGCTGCAAATCCCCCTCCCCTACCTGAAGCTCCTTTTCATCCAGAAGAGCCTGGATTCCAAGTGGGCTCTGGGCAGGGAGCTCCTGGGGACCCCTGCTCCTGGCAGATCTGGGGTCAGGATGGAGCAGAGGAGGGAAAGGTGTCGCAGGCCTCCCTCAGCTGGAGTGGGTGACACATGGCACAAGGCGTGGGACCCACCCTGTGCTCATAGTTCAGGAATCTCAGCTGGTCACTGACGTGTCCCAGGGCAATGTCGAGCATTGGGCAGAGCTGCAAGAGTTGGGGAAGGTCAGTGAGAACCCACATTCACAGCCAGAGAAGGACACACAGCCCTGCTTGGCTCTGCCAGGCTTTCCCTGGGCATGGGAGCACTGGGCACCTGGAATGGTAGCCCCGCTGGTGATTCCACCAGCTCTGGGTCTGGCCCTGGGCACCTTCCTCACATTAGTGGGGAGACTCAGGAGCCCATGAGGGATGGCTAGAAAGACCCTGGGGCTTTCAGGAAGAGGAGAGATTCCATGAGTCCACAGCACAGTCCAGGACATCGTTAGAAGCTCTCAGCATTTGGGCAGACCTTGCACTGGGAAGGAAGGAGAAGCTTATCCCAAGCTGATGGAGACATGGAATGTGTCTCCCACAAATCCCAAGGCACTGGGTGGATGCAGCAGCCCTGGGACCATGGCTCTGCTCCTGCTGCAGGCACCAGCAATGCCACAGGGAGCTGCACCACATCTTTTGAGACTCATTGCTCCTTCCCAGAATGTTTTATTTTTCTGACTTACCAGATTAGGAAGAAGTCTGTTCAGGACACTTGCCAATAAATTATCCGCAATTGGGAGCAGGCTGTGGAAAAATAAAGGAGCACCATGAAAACAACCTGCTGCAAAGTAAATGGGTCTTGTTAAACAATTCCCTGTGAATAGCGTGGAGCACAGACCTCCCGGAGCAAGGCAATTGCAGCAGCAGAGTGAATAGTTTCTGCTTGGATTTTGCATGAGATAACTGTAATTTGCATCCCAAAATAGCCGATGGGAAATTTATTGCTGCCTTTTATCTGCTAGTGTATAGTCTCCTTAAATGAGCAGAGAAAAACTCAGGCTGAGTGGTTCCTACACTACGTGCTCACGTCTCGGAGGACCCCCACGCCATGTCCATTAAAATAGCATCTGAACGTGGCACACGGGGCAGTTGTGCCCTGAGATCTCTGGGACAGCACACCACTCACTCTGGCTGTGTGAGGGGTGCAGAGACCAGCGCCCCCGGCCCTGTGACACGGCGGGTGTGTGGCTGTCACCTGCAGGGATGGTGGGAGGGAGAGGTGTAGCAGGGAAATGCCTTCATACGTTTGTCATTCGCAGGGCGTGGGTTGGGGTTGGCAGAGCTTGATGGCGAGGTGGCTCATGCCAGCAGGGGAGGAGACCTCCATCACTCACCCTCTCAGGAGTCTGATTTTAATGCCACCAAACTGCCACAGCCCGACCCACCTCTTGCCATTGAGGGCACTCGAGTGTTGGGGTTGAGGTAAGCACCCATGCCAGGCAGGAGCTGCAGGGACACCTGGGGAGCGTCAGCTCCACCCTCCTCAGCCTGCAGGGACAGCAAGAGGGACACTGCGAGTGACAGCTCCAAGCCCAGCTGGGCTCCACCGCTCGCACACAGCCGCGCTCAGAGGCCAGTCAGACCATAAACGGCAAAAGACACCGAATTTTCTCATTTATTTTCCTGTTTAAGGAAAATAAAAAGTTCTTCCCGGTTTTATCAGAGATCTTTCGCCTTGTTTTTCCTTCCGCTTCTGCTGGGCTTCCCAGCGGAGCCGAGCGGGCGGGCGGCGGGCAGAGCGCAGCTCGGGCCCCCTCTACGGGCAAAGAGAGCCCCTTGTGCCCTGCGAACCTGCGGCACTTCCAGGCAGCCGCCGGGTCCCACACAGAGCTTTCTCCTTCCAAGAGCCTGGCCGGCTGAAATTTTAATTACGTAAGTAAACAAAACTGCTCGGGACTCAGTTCGGAGGGGGAGGTTTGCTCGCAAGCATCATGCTCTTCCACCTCCACGTGCAATTCCCCTCCCTTTCCTGGCTGATCACGGCGCTGGTGTGAGGGTGTCAATCCCAAAGGATCCCCATTGGTTCTTGTCTTCCAGAGTGGCACTGGTGACCCACCATCACTCAAAATTCCTTTACTTCGCTCCTTTACAGCCCAGCCTGAACCCACCTCACCCAGAGGTGAGTTGTGAAAATTAAGGTTGTAATTATAGCAGTGACTCTCACTGGCCTTTCTTATTAAAATGGCCCATTTTAACCTTATAAAAATAACCAAAACCTCAAAAGGGTATCACTACACAAAACCTCCTTAAACTTCCATGTTAAATGAATGGATTTTCAGAAAATGGTTTTTATTTTGCTATAACAACCTCTTTTCTGATTTTCCACACTAGTGACTAAATATAAACTAGAATTACTCACTTTCATTCCTACTATTGTTGGATTTATTCCCATGTGTTTTTGTGACTCACTGGAGTATATCATAAGGTTTGGGGGTAAAGCAGAGGCTCTGTCTCCCCAAGCTCACTGTACCTTGTACCACATTTGGAACTCTTTTTCTTTACCTGACCTTATCCTAAATTTCAAGCCTGGCTTTGCTCAGCTCCTCCTAAGGTGAGACCTTATGCTGGTCCATGGGCAACCCTGCTTTAACCCAGCAGATCCTTCCATAGTGATGGTGCTGCAGGAAAACTGGAAAAGTGCTTAAATTTTCAAAGCTGGCTAGTGGATTGAGGGTGTAAAGCGCCATTTGTGAGTTTCATATATTCCACTATAAATAAGGACTTGTAAACCAGGGAAAAGCATTGAGCAACAGGTTACTGGACAGCCAGTATCGGGCAGCACTGTTACCCCAGAGCCCAAGACAAAAGGGAAGGAAAAGGTGTCTGAGACTCCGTGCCTGCAGCACGTGAGGCTGCACTGACCTGAAAGAGGCGTGCTGGGAAATCAGCTTCTTCCACAGAAACCCCTGCTGACACTTCCACACGGGCTGGCACACACAGATTACCCTATCAGGGGGAATTTTTTAAGTTTCCAGCAAGTGCATGGGGAGGTTTGGAATAGTACCAGGAGATTTTTTTCTCCTTTAGTGCTCGAGGAACCTCGAGAAGTGGTTCCTGAGGCCTGTCCCACCCATCCTGCAGCTGCCAGCTCCTTCCCGGCAGACGGCGTTTCCTCCAAAAAACCCCTGTGCTGGGACAACTCTGTGGCCACTCCTGGCCATAAGGACCCTTTTGTTCCGGTGCCCTCAGCACTTAATACCTTTGTGAGATCAAATTTGCTTTTTTTGACAACCTGGTGCGTCTTACACAACAAGGGGATAACACACACCTAAATAAATCCCTATGGAGTGTATGCTCACATTATCTGTGCCTGGCTCTGGACAGAGCTTTGCACAACCAGCACCAGCAGGCTCCATGTGGGACCTGCTGCCAGCAGCAGCTGCTCCAAAGGGCTCCAAAGGAGAGGGAGATACCAGCAAGAGCTGTGCCAGCACGGCATCGCCAGCTCCCCTCTGCCCCCCGCCAGTCAGGCATGGGAGATGGGCTGCAGCTGGGCACCCACGTGCACCCAACCCAGTGCTCCTCTGAGAGGCTGTTTCACACCTGCTGCCACTTGCTGAGCTTCAGAAATGCTGTCTTGAGGTACCGGTTTGTCCTCTGAAGGCACAGCCTCCCCACCATGTGGCACAGGGGCATGGAGCAGGCAAACAGGTGTGGGGAGCCAGAGACGCTGTAAATAAATATCCAGAGAGGAAAATACTGTGACAGGGAGAGATTTTATTGAAAGAGCAATAATACAAGAGCAACCTTTGTGCCTAAGAGCTCTGCTTCCTGGCTATGGATGTTAAAAAATTGCCACAGGAACCCCCAAACATCCACCAGCCGAGCAGCTTTCCCACCCCAAAGCTGGCCAGAGGCTGCTGCCTGTCCTGCTCAGGCCACAGCCACAGCACAGGGCAGCACTTGAGAGAAAGGAAGAGGGAGAGAGTGGAGCAGAGCAGGGCCTGGGGTGCACATGCTGCCTCAGAAAGGGAACAGCATCGAGGCTCCTCCCGAGCAGGATCTTCCTAGAGCAGTCTGGCCTGAAATCTCGTCCACCTGGAAGAGGCAGAACAAAAACTACTCAGTTTTCTCATTCAGACTTTCACCAGCTTTTTTCTGTATCTCAGGTGAGGTTTTCCTGTGGGTCCACACCAGCAGAGGAAAAGTGGGAGCAGCCCATGGGAAATCTGGTTGGCCAGGGTGCTGTGGGGCTGTGGGATCTGCGGGATCTGCATATCCCAGCCCTGGGTGGGCACATTCCCATCCCCCAGGACACAGCACAGTGGGAAAACTCAATCCTTACATCAGTGATGTCGACTTCAGCATTCCTGAGGTTGGTGTTGAGAACATTGGGCAGTGGAACTGATACACGGAAGGCATCTGCAAAAACAGGTGTGAGAATCTCATCACAGGGACAAAACCTGGAATGGAGGCAGCAAGGGGAGAGGGAGAGCCCCAATTCCAGCTGAATCTGAGATGAGAGGGGACCCTGAGCCCCCTATACCTTTGACAGAAGGCACATATACAGCTGTGAGGACCTTCTTGAGCCATTCTGTGAGTGAGGAGGCCTGCAGGGAAGAGGATGTGTCAGCAGCAGAAGAGAGCAATGGTTATTGGGCCATGTCAGGGTTATCAGTTGAGTTCCACTCAGTTTGCTATGAAATACAAGAACTAGGAAGCTCCCTTCAGTGAAACACTCCCAGGACTGAGGGTGGATATGCTCTTTGGGTAATTTCTTTTTAATTATTCCTCCCCCATTCCCAGCACCCCCATTGTGCAGCCAACAAGTGAGGAGACACACCCAAGTGTCACTGCTGTGGGGCACGGGGGATCTGCAGGGATCTCTTGGCAGAGGGATCTGCAATTGCCCTCTGCCAAGAGAATTAGAAGGGTGGAAACTGAAGAGGAATTAGCTTTTGGTTTTCCTCCCCTACACAGAACCTCTGGCCATGGCATCACTCACTGCAGCACCTCGATCCAGTGCTTGCACTTACGGTAGGAGCATCGAGACTCGGGGGGAAACGTGTCAGGTTGATGCTACAAAAGATAAAAAAAAGGAAGAGTTGGGGTGTGTTGGTGCAGCCTCCTCCAGGCCCTTTCTTGGTTTGAAAGTTTTCTCACCCTCGTAAAGATACAGGATTTTAAAATTAGAACAACTTTTTTACAACTCTCTCATCATGTCAACCATGCAGTTGGTCTGAGGCTGGGGCTGGTAGGAAGCAGGAAGGCTCCAGCAGCCCTTGATGTCTTTACCTTGTCTACATCACTGTCCCACACCAGCCCCATTTGTCCCCAGGCAGAGCTCCCCCCACCCACAGAGCTGGGCTCTACCTGTCAAGAGCCAGGGAGGTTTGCAGTTTGCCATCAGAGACTGATGGGGTGATGTTCAGAACAATGTCCTGGAAATGAAACAATGAAAGAAATGAGGTTATTCCCCTGCACAGCTCCCAAGACTGAGAAGTGTATTTGTAAATTACCCATTCTGAGAAAAAACACTTGTCTGTGCCGAGAAGCCACATTTTTGTGACAGATGGCATCATGTCTCTCTCTCCCCAGGGTTCACCTTCCTGTCTTTATTTTGTGTTATTCCTGAAACATTTCACTTAGGCTTTATGCTTGGTTATGCTGGTTTAAAGGACTGAGCATCACCGTTTTGACGATGCAGTAAATACAAAAGTACAAATGCTGAAGGGCCAAGGGTAGGGCAAGCCAAGGGGATGCCAGCAGTCATCCAGCCTCAGCCATCGCCCTGCTACAGGCACCTCATCCCCCGGGAGCTCACTCACCACATCGAGGGAGAACAGGAGCCCCTGGGAGGTCTGCAGGGCAGGACTGGCCATGTCAATAGTGGCTTTGAGGGTGACAGTGGCTCTTCCGTCCCTCACAGTGACCACTGGCTCGTTGTTTACTCGGACACGCAGCTCCAGTGGCAGAGAGCCAGGGAGGACCCGGGCGAGCTGCAGGGGCAGAGGAGGTCAGGGCAAGGGTGGGGTGAGAGGTGGGGTTGGAATCAATGCACATGGAGGAGGTGACTGACCTGGGGGATGAACGGGAAAAGGGCAGACATGGTCAGCGAGCTGCTCTGGGGAACCTGTGGGAACAGCACCGGTGACATCGCTGCCTGGGAGGGGCTCAGCTGGACCCCACAAACACGAGCAGGCAAAGGTGGGCACCCTTGAGTCACCCAAGAGCAAGCAGGACACTGACCTGGCCTTGCAGAGGGGAACTGCTATCCATCAAGCTGGTGATGCTGAGGTTGAGGGCTCCCTGCCCCTGGAGCTGCTCCAGCAGGGCGCTGAGGGTGTCCTGGGAGAGGCTGAGCCGGGGCGGGCGGCCGGTGGCCAACTGCAGGCTGGCAGTGAGTGGCAGTCCCTGCATGGGGGTCATCGTGCCAACCCTGGCATTCTCAGAGAGGAGCTACAGGGGACAGAGCAGGAGGGACATTGGTGGGGCTCGGAGGATTGCACTGGGCACCCTGCCTGCCTGTGGGCCTCGTGGAGAGGCTCACACGAGGTTTGCCAACACTTAAATGATGACAGGGCTGCTCCAGGCTGCTCTGGCACAGTCAAGGGCTGCATCTGCTACACCTTCCCCACTGAAACACTGCCACATATCCTGATTGGAAAGACACGTTGCTGATATTTTATGCGTGGTTCTGGTCCCTGTCAATTACCAAACTTTGACAAACCACTTATAAACAGAACATGCCTGTGAGCAGTGACTGCTGCTCCTGTATGAAATTAAATTTTCTGATTAAAAACTATGAGAGTGCTACAATTATGCTTAATTAAGTAGCATCAAGCCACTCTTGCTCATGCCACCATCAAGGATTAACAGGTAAAAATTAAAGTAGAGATCCAGCAGTGGAAATAGCAGGGATGTGGCTGGAGCAGACTCATCAGAACCTCCCCAGGAACACGTGACTGGAGGCAGCTGAAATCTGAGTAGCCTTTGATAAACATCCACCATGATCCAGTGAATCCCCCAAAGTCAGAGGTTTTGGGACCAGGGAATACAGTGGCACTTACATTCAGATCCATCTGGATGGCATCTCCACTGAGGATGGAGAAGGAGGGCAGGTCCCCCAGAGCCCCGAGTGGGAGCACCTCTGTGAACACAGGGAAGAAAGCTCTTCAGCTGCTATGGCACGGGATTCCCCTAAATCCCATCATCCCAAGAGTTACTGGAACCAGCAGCAGCTACTGCTCACAGCATTCCCAGCTAGAAAAGCCACTGGAAAACAATAGTTTGCAGCAAAAATGTTTCTAAAATCAACCGTTCCTGGAGGGGATTTCTGCAGGAATAGCTGACTGCTGGTGCTGGGGCAGGGAAACTGAATGTTTGGTTTGAGCTGGGAGTTGTGTTTTTAGAAAACCAAGCAATGCTAAGGGCAGGATGTCACAGGGAGGAGGGGAACAGGAGGTGTCAACACTTACGGTTCCTGGAGCCGAGCAGAGAGCTCAACACCTTGAGCTTGGCGTTGATGATGTTGCAGCCCTGGGGAAGCAGAGGGGAGAGTGAGAGCGTCCTGGGACCTGCTGCACCAGTGGGTGACATGGCACCAACACAGCCAGTGACAGTGGTCTCTGCTGGGCTGCACGTGTGGGCAGAGCTGCTGCAGGCAGTGCTGGGGGGCACATCCCATCACACAGGACTCAGTATCGCGTGGGTGAGCGGCCCCTCTGAGCCAGCGTGGGTACCACCCGGGTTAGTGGCTGCTAAACCAGCACCTGGCTCAGAAATCTGTTTGCCAGCAGGGCCTGGCACAGGTGCTGGTGCTGGTGCCTTTCAGCAGGAGGACAGGCTGACCGCCCCACTGAGCTCACAGCTGTGCAAATATCCACATCCATGGGGCAGCCTGGCCTTCTGCCCGCCCTGCCCGTGCTGCCTGCCCACCCAGCACTGTGCTGGTGGGGCACATGAAGGTGGCTCTGCAGACTCACCAGATCCTGCAGGGCATTGCTAAGGAGGCGTTTCAAAGGTTCATCCAGAACTGGCACTCTGGGTCTGATAACAGGAAAACAGGAAATAGCAAGCGACAAAAATTGATGCTGGAAAGTAAGAGGACTTCACACAAGAGAAACATGAGGCCTCGCTTGCATTGTCCATACTCATTACCATTCCAAATTCTGAATCCTCCCCAGGGCTAAGTTCCCCACACCCAGAAATGTTGTTCTCTTAGTCCAAATTTTAAAAAAATGCCAACGGTTCCCTTCTGAGCCTGATAGCTGGGTCGCCTTCAAGGCGCCAGGCAGAAACGTGCTGCCATCAATGACCAACAGCACCAAGGTGTCCCACTGCCACAAGAGCCACGGGCTGGCCATGGGCCACCCGCCCACAGGGGTGTTAACTCCCACCTGATTCATACCTCACATAGGTGTTTATGTCAACAGTCTTGCAGTTCAGAGCATTCTGGTGAGCTGTCCACGTGTCCTGGACCAGCATGGTCGCATCTACCTCCACCTGCTCGCAGAGCAGCTTGCCCGGCACGCTGCCCAGGGGAAGCACAGCAGGCACCTCAGGACACTTGCTGACCATCTTCTTTCCGAAGAGATGGTGCCCCCCTGCCCCAAGCCATGCCCCTGATGGACGTGCCGTACCTGCTCTCTACCAGTAGCTGCGTGTTGAAGTCCACCTGGTGCCCAAAGCCCGGCAGGGAGCGCAGACTGATTTTGGGGAGGGTGTTGTTCACAATTCTCAGTCTGGGTGGTTGAAACAAGGAGAAGGCAGTGAACAGCACATTCGCAGAGAGCTGTCCCCTCAGCCCCCAGCACTGCAGCCGTGCTCTTGGGGTCCTCTTCCCCCTAGGTCATCAGGCACCCCCACCAGCCAGGAGCAGCTTGTGGCACGTACAAGGGATGCACAGGCAGAGGCAGAAATTCCCAACAGAAGAACCCCCATTTATGAACCCACCCCAGGAGGGGAGAGAGGGGGCCCTGTGTGTGCAGGCTCCAGAACAGGACCTCCTTTCCCCAGCATGGCTCAGACACACCGGGCTGCTCAGGGACACCATCTCCCACGGGCACTCACCCCATGAGTTCTTCGCCGTTTCTGCCGAGAAGGCTGCCAACGAGACCGTTTTTGCCAAGGAGACCGTTTTTGCCTATGAGAAGCTCAAGGACGGTGTCAAGGAGAGTATCAACAAGGCCATCTTTGCCAAGGAGACCGTCAATGACACCACCTTTGCCAAGGAGACCACCGAGGATACCATCTTGGTCAAGGAGACCACCAACTACACCATCTTTGCCAAGGAGACCGCCTAGGAGACCATCTCCCCCAAGGAGACCATCTCCACCAAGGAGACCACCAAGGAGGCCTCCAACAGGACCATTTTCTCCAAGGAGGCCACCAAGGAGACCATCTCCACCAAGGAGACCTCCAACAGCTCCATCTTTGCCAAGGAGGCCTCCAACAACTCCATCTTTGCCAAGGAGACCTCCAACGACTCCATCTTTGCCAAGGAGACTGCCTACAGGACCATCTTTGCCCAGGAGACTGCCGACAGCACCGTCTTTGCCAAGGAGACCCCCAACGACTCCGTCTTTTCCAAGGAGACTGCCTACAGGACCATCTTTGCCCAGGAGACTGCCGACAGCACCGTCTTTGCCCAGGAGACCCCCAACAACTCCATCCTTGCCAAGGAGACTGCCTACAGGACCATCTTTGCCCAGGAGACTGCCGACAGCACCGTCTTTGCCCAGGAGACCCCCAACAACTCCATCCTTGCCAAGGAGGCCGCCGAGCAGATTGCCGCCAAGGAGACCACTTGGAGCTCTCTGGGGAACACCTTTGGCTGGTGAATCTCTAAAATCTGAAGAACAGGATGAGAGGTCACTGTGAGCTACACTGTGCCAGCCTGGCTCTTGCCTCCCCTCCCATGTCCCTCTTCATAAAAAAGAGGTGATGGCACCAGCCACTGTAAAGTAACTGAAGTGCCATCTCCAAAATGCTTTATAAATGTGAATTGTCAGCATTACCACTACTGCTGGGCAGATCTGCACCAGCTTCTGATTTTTTGAACATGGGCAAGAGACAAAAAGACCAGAATTGGCCTCAAAAGGATAAATCCTATATCTTATATACACTTACCATTCATATCTGTTCTGGCAACCAAGAAGGGGATTCCAAGTCCGTGTGAAGGGATCAGCAGGCTGTTGAGGAGGACAACAGTCCACAACACTGACATCTTCGGTCCTGATAACTGTGGGAAGGGATTGCCATGAGTGAAGTGCTGGGAGAGCGAGCACCAGCCCATGGAGGGAGGAAAGAGAATGAAGGGAGGAAGAAGGACAAATGCCTGTCAGGGAAGGAGCCGGAATGTCAGCACCAGTTACTCCAAAGACTGATGGCCAGAGCAACCAAGGGGAAAGCAAAGGGTTGTTGGGATATTCCTGCTGTGACCCCTCCAGTGCTGGTGAGCAATGTCATGACTGAGCTGCGTGATCTGAGGCACAGCCACTCTGGATGGGGATTTCTCCAAGAAACAAATCCTGCATGCCACAGAGTGGGGAAACAAGACATTTCTGACAACACAATTGTCTCTAGAAGAAAAGCAACAACATCTACAAAGTACAAATGCACCGACATATCTAGCAAGGAGAGAACCTCCAGTGTGAAAGTCATGATTTTTGCACAAACATCAGATTCTGAGGCTTCCCTCTGCATGGAAACACCTGATAGAATTGTAAGAAAGAGAAAGTAAACTTTAACGTTTCAGTGTCATTGAAATATTTCTGTGGGACCTACAACTTGAAGTAGCTTCTTCTTCTTTTTTAAAGAACCAAAACGGACTTCATTGCTCCAAATCTATTTAAATGTAAATAACTCATCAAAAAGGGATCAAAACAAGTATGAGAGGTCTAATTCACCTTAGCTAGAAATCTATGGCAGATAATCGAGTTATACCAAAGATAATTTAAGTGATAATTGTTTGTGAAAACCCTGAAATACCCTTTCTTCTGCAAGGACTGCAAATCCAATGAACATGCACATCTCTTCTGGAGAAACTTGCACTGAAAGGCGCCATTTACTTCTCAGAGCATAATTCAGGCAGGCAGCAGGCAAGAATAACAATTTTTGTTAAAAGGCCAACACTCCCAAAGGAGCACTGAGGGTTTGCAGAGGAAGAAGCAAAAAGCACACTTTTTGAGGAATAAGTTTGCTCTTACCTGACCAAGCTCTCTCTCCAGCCAACGTCCCTGTCTTCTGAAGATCACCGGGATCCAGGATCTTCATATATAGAGCTTCACAGCAGGAAAAAGGCAGATGATGTCATTTGGGACATCCAAAATAATTGGTGGGGAGCAAAACAAACAAGGTCTTGTTTCTGGTGACTTCCACTGCAAATATTTTCTTGGAGATATTAGGAGTTAGGTAAATCATTGAGCAACAACCTGTAGGCACAGACTCAGCCAGCTCTGGGTGCCTGGTTTGGTTCATCATCCTTTCAGCCTGTCAAGATGTGGATGTGGCTGAGATGTCATGCCCTGATAAAATACCTTTCTTTCTTTTCTTTTTTCTAAATAAAATTGATGTTCTACCTGAAAAATATGTCAAAACACTGGCCACCCCTGGCTGCTCACACTTCTGCAGTTCTCAGGGCCGCAGCTCTGAGCAGCAAGCCCTTGTGTGGGGATATGCCACATGTTATGACAAATGAAGGACCGGGCAGCAGATTTTCCAGTGTAAAGACAGACTGTGGAGATAGTAATAGAGCCAGGTATTCCCTGTCCAGGCCACCAGGACATGCCCAGCATTCTCATCCAACAGCCTGGTCAGATGTTATGGCCTAGCAGGTACTCTGAGCTGACAGACTCTTTGGAGAGACACCACCTAACTGGGAAATGCTGCCCTTATCTAAATGGCATGGAATTGCTTCTGAGTCCATCACCTCTTCTCAGAGTGCTCCAGAGGGCTGGAGGTGGGATGTGCTTTAACAGGAAGACACTGTTGAGAGGCTGATGCCACTGACCTGGAAGCTCCCAGGCCAGAGCTTGTTGGTTTGCAGTCTTTTTGAAGTTCTGGAAGGATTGTTGGTCCCATTGTGGGCACACCTTCCCGTAGTACCACCCCAGGCAACAGATGTGTTGCAGCTGCCAAGGACACACACTTCTGCCTCCTCCCTGCAGCTCTCTCCAGGCCCCTGCCCTGATTGCTGCCCAGGAGACACAGAGACACTGCAGCAGCTCTTTGGGGCAGGGAAAAGAAACCTTCCTCCATGGGCCCCAGACCAAATGTGGTCCCCATGCATGGAGCACATCCCAACAAGCACAGCAAAAGCTGTCTGTGCTGAAGGCAAGAATGCACCAGCTGAGGGGACTGAGGTGAACTCTTCACTCCCTGATGTCCTCATTGACAACAGGAGTGGAAGGCAATGGCTGCTCCCCAGCTCTGCTGAAAAATAATCCAGAAAAATTGCTTGCTCAGTGTTAATACTTTCTGTAAACTTGGAAATAAATATTTCCAGCAGATTAGCCAGCTTTGGACACACATTATTTCCAGCTTTGAAAAAGTACCTTAGTTAAAGGCCAAGAAGGGGTGGCAAAGATGTCAAAGCACCGAAGGAGTTGTCGCTCTCCTTGCAACCTGATCAGCCAAGACCTCTGGAGCACAAAGCCCGGCTGTCATGGTGAGATCATGACCTTTGATAAGATGGACGAGGGTGTTAACAAGATGGTATTAAGTTATCATCCATCCTGAATCGCTTCATACTCTGGGAGCCACTGTCCAAAACCTGAATTACCACGAAGACAGCCCCAACACTGGTCAGTGCACAGGGAAGGGGCAGGGAGGCAGCTCTGGGAATAGCTCCTGCGCAGTGACCTTTCAGGCATGACAGTAACTTGGCCTCTCCCCAGCAGCTGCTGAATGCAGAGGTCCCTGACCATTGGATATTTTGGAAAAACCAAAGCAGATTCCCATGAAGAGAATGACATGATGATGTCCAGGTCTCGCTAAAGTGACTTTCAAAGCCCCAAGAACACAAAGACAAATTGCTGAGTGAGGACAGAAACACGGAGTAAACCAGAACGGATTTGGTCAAAGGGGGAAGAATAGGACTGGTGTGAACAGACATGTTTGCCTCAGTTCTCTGTGCTTGGATCACCCAAAATGAAGCTGTCAGGCAAGCAGTGAGGGACATGTATTCCCAAGAAGAGCCTAAATCCTGGACATTAGAGGATCCAGTTGGAGCAGGCTGGGGGAAATATCCTAGCTATGGCTGGAAAATGAAGTGGATCTGCTCTGCTCTCCCATTGATGGCATCATTCAGACATGGCCTGTCTGCCTGAGGAAACCAGGGTTTGCCCTGCCAACCCTCTGGGACAACTGAGAGACTGGTACATCCCTGCTGCTGAGGGAGCAAGGCTTCTGGGTCCATGCAGGGCTCCAGGGAACAGCTCTGGACAAGGCTGCACATCCACCCCAGGTCACCAGTACCAATATATGATAATGTGGCTCGGCAGCAGAGCTGCTTCATGAAAAATTAACTAGGTGCTCCATGAGATTCCCAGCCTCGAAAGCTCTAGGAAAGCTGTGGACAGATACTTGGATTAATTTTTTTGCTCTTCTCAAAGGATTGAGACTTAAACCATTTAATTTGTTAGCTAACGCAAGAACAATAAGGGAAATCTGGCCCATGCTTGCAGTGACATGAAGAGAGGCATCACAAACCCCAGTTTTCATGGGGAGCAGGTTTTACAGCGCCTTCCTCACTGTTGAGAACTCCCAAGGAGAATGATTCCTTACACATGATGCAGAACAAATCCCTGTGGAGAACAGACGGGGTTCTCAGAGCCTGCCTCCCCAGCAGGTTTTCCTGGGAGCAATTTCCTAAAACCACAACAGTCTTTCCAAAGATATCCTTGATACAGCGCCAGCTTCCTGTCACCAGTAAAAGATGTTCAAATCATGTCAGCTCAATGAAGTCAGGATCAAAGCTGTTTATTGACTTACTAATGACAAGAAATTATCCAGGAGTCAGTGAGTTACACACTCAGGATCAATATCAGTGAAGCAGCTGATAAATCCCAACACCAGCCCAAACCTAACTCCTTCTGGGGTCCTAACCCCTGGGCACACTCCACACCCTTCACAGCATGTGCACCCTGGGAGCAGGGGGTCACTTTCCTGCACCCCTGTCTTGTGGGAGGTGTGGATGATGCATCCTGGCAAATGTGATTCATTTAGGGATCAGCCCTTTCAGGACACACAGCCTCTGCCCAGCCATGCCCAGCTGGCTTGGACAATGCACAGCAGGACAGTCTCACTATGGGGTCATGAGGTCTTTTTATTTCAGTTTGTGGAGTCAAACTCTTGGGAAGCCAAAGAAAGGAAGAGACACCCCAGGAAGCCCAGCACCCTGCTTCTCCCTTCCCCATCCATTCCCACTGAGTCCTGGCCTGAGTGAGGATTGGGGACTGCAGACACAGAGTCCCCATCCCTCAGGTCCCAGACACAGGGATGTCTAGCACCAGCATGTTCTGTGGATTTAACAGCAAAAAGCACCTGTGTGGGATTTAACAGCTGTTTCTGTGTTTGTGTGTGATGGACTAATGGTACAAAGTCCAGGGGTGGCCCAGGGTATGACAAAGCCACCGTGGAGGTGTCCCTACCTTGCCCCCACTGATGTTGTAGGTGCTGCCCAGCAAATCAGACAGGACCCTTGCACACAGCACCCCTGAAACGAGTAGGAGACACTGTCAGAGACACCTCGGCCGTGGTGGGCACTTGCCAGCATCTCCAGCATTTCCCTACCTACCAAAGGACTTTGGGAATACTCAGAGGGAAAATCAACAAGGTGGGAATTCTTGGATTTGTGTACTTTAGTTTAGTCTCTGCTTTTGGCGTACTTCCCACATGAGTTAAGTAGATAAATGGATGCTGCAAGGTGGGGAATTTTACTGCCATTTCAGCTGGCTTTAGGTGTGGTTGAGGGAGATGTGTTGATCTTTGGAGATTTCAGAGAGGCAAAGAACTGCGATAGCAAGGGGATTTGATTCTGAGGACAGGAACAATGTTCCAAGATGCTTCAGAGAATCTGTCTGCATCCTTTGCAGTGGCTCTGTCCATGCAGGCAGATCCCTCCTGCCACAGAAGGACTGGGCAGACAGAGCCTGAGTGGAGGCACTGCCCAACACTTCCCCCTCCAGGGCCACTGCAATGGGATGGCTGGCAAGTGACTGTCCTAGCAGAACCCCTGACAGTCCTGGGGACAGGAGGAATGTGCCAGGTTCCCACCCCACAGGTGCCACACAGGAGAGTTACCAGAGGCCAAAACACTCCCGCAAATGCACACTGTACATTGGGAGCAGGAATCACTTCTGAGCATTTTGTGCCTGTGGGAAAACCGTTTAGGAGGCTGATTTATCATTTGTTATTCCTTGAAATATTACTCCTTGAAGTAAAATTTTCATTTTCAAGATACACTTCTGCTGGGAGCAGAAACTTAAGCTTTGAGGCTGCCAGAGCAGTGCAGATCCCACCCACAAAACATCAGGAGCCTCCACTGTTGGTTACACAAACCACGGCTTGCCTCAGTTTTCTCTGTCCCTGGCTGAACTGGGTTATTCTGGATTAAACCTGCCTTAAACTGAGCGAAGACCAGGGCCAGATCCCCACAGGTATCTGGCTAAAACGGACTGATGATATGATGTGTTAGGGGGCTGCAAGTCTGCCCTTTGACAAGCCTTTGGGAATCGGGTGCTCAACCCCAAGGGCAGCTCTGTCCGAGCATCACATCCCTGCTCACCAGGCTGGGACAAGGAGGCTTCCAGCAGCACCAGTGCTTTTGCTGCATAAACCCAGGAATGGCTGGAAATGCTGCTTTTCACCAGTCTGAAAGCTCCTTTGTGTGGCAAAACTGTGAAATCTGTTACAGTACACTGAGAAGAAGGAGGAGGCGGAGGAGGTGGAGGAGGAGAAGGGGGAGAGGGAGGAGGAGATGATCTCAGGGAAACAAGGATGGGAGGAAGATGGGACTTACCAGAGCTGGCAGTACTTTCTGAAGGGTGCTGTGAAGGACCTTGCTCGTGACTTGGGTTGCACGCTGGGCAGGGAGAACACATCACCCTCAGAGCCCTCATGCTCCCAACAATAATTATTTATTGAAGATCAAAAGGTGGGAAAGTCACTCACTAAAGAAATTGATCTGATATGGATTAAGGCAAAATTTGCCTGGTGTCTAATAAAATGTGTTTTCTGTCTTTGCAAACCTTTTCTCAAGAATGCCATCTTCTGGTTTTAAATGAAGCTGAAGGTTTTCTTCCCTAAAAGGAGCTCTGATGATCCGAGAGTACAAAGCAGACAAATACGCACATTGCAGAGAATAGCACAACTAGAGCTGGTCTGAATTTGTCCATAAAACCTTTGTTTCGAGGAAAAAAAGAACTGCAGAAAGTATTTATGTGCTGTAGAAATCCAAACCTAAAGACTGAGACATCTAGCAGTGCTGTCACCTGCCCCTGAGGAATTGTCAATCCCGGCAAACCAGCAATCTGTCCTTTGGGACTTACCTGCTGGGGGGTTGATTCTAGCACTGACAAAGGTGACGTGGGAGTTCCTGGGGCTGAACCTCGGGATGCCCGTGGTGTCCTGCCCCAGCCACCCTCTGGCCATCAGGTTTGCAAACAGAGTGATTTCCATGTTTACCTCTGTAAAGCTGCTCAGAGCAAAGTTTGGTCAGCACAGGATAAACCCCGGGGACGAGTGAGCCCCCAGCTCCCCCAGCCATGCTCCTCGTGGACACTGGCTCCCATTAACCTTTTCCCAGTGATTCTCATTTGGACCAAGCCATGAAGAGCCCCGAGCCAGGGGAGCATACCAGAAAGATCGCCAGGAAACAGAAACTTTTCACCTTCAGCCTGAAGGAAAGACAGAGGAAAAGAGCTGGGTGAAGGGAACAGTCAGAGCGTGATGCCCAGGATTTGATGCTTACAGCAAAGTCACCTCTTGCTGATATTCTCATTACCTTTTTCTTCCCCTTCTTGTTCAAACTTTCCATTGAAAACAGCTTTTAAATTTAGAAACACTTTTCTTCCCAATGAAAAATCACACCATCTAATTCTGAAAATAATCTGGAAAAAGCTGGTTTGGCATTCAAAACATCTCCATGCCCCCATCTGGCATGGATCTGGGGGATGGAGAGCTGGCTCTGATCCCCCAGAAATTCGGGGGTTTCATTGGGACATCATGGACAAAAGCTGGGCAGCCCCCCACACTACACCTGCCCCGGATGGTGCTGAGGCAGGAGCTGTCACGCTTTGCTGCCTTTAAGTTACAATTTCTCCATGTGTTTGTAGACACAACCATGCAGAAAATCACCAGCTTTAATATCCCACTTGTTAGCGGGGAGTGATTCGTGGCTGCCTCCGGGCTGACACTTCCCAACCTCCCACTTTTATTTGCTTGTCCCCGGTTCCGGGCTGGCGGTGCGAGGCTGCGGCTCATCACTCACCCTGGGAGGCCTTTCACGGGCTTGGTGTTGGGCTTTTTATTCACGGCTTCCTCTGGCATTTTCTGCAGAACATCTCACCCATTTAGAGCAGCTGAGACTGCTGGAGAACTTGCAGAATACGAGGAGTTCAGCACAAACCCCCCAGGGAGGAGCCTGTGCTGGAGGGCGAGGGGTTGCAGCGTTACCGCTGTATCATATAAAACATCTCTATTAACATATCCCATCCCAGAACACCCAGGACCCCTGCTGATCTTCTGCAGAGAGGTAAGGAACAGTCAGTCTATAAAACCTGACTGAGAAAGAGGAGAACCGAAAGAATTAAAGGGCTGGGAGATGCTGTTGTGTGAGCTGGTCCCTGAAGGTTTCCAACATCTGCCAATACAAATAATTTCACTGGTAAATCTGAAAGTCTGGGTAAGCTCTCAGTCTCGAGTCCCAGACGAGAGCTCACAGCCAACAGAGACTTGTGCACCAAGTCTGAAGGAAAAACCTCATCTGCTTAATTATGTGGTAGAGACAGAAGTGGAAGCAAGAAGAAACCTAAGGTGGGCAATGGTAAATTCTGATCTGGGAGACACACACGTAATTGTGACTCTTGGAGGAACAGCTCCCCAAAGGTTCATGGGGTTGCGCAAACACTGGGGGAGGACATGGGCTCAGATGGGGGATAACCCAGTGAAAAGTGTGATAATCTCAATAATATTCTCACTGATTACAAGCAGGGTTAGAGTGAGGATGAGAAGAAGGTTCTCTTCACCTGCCCAGAGAATGGGTTCCTTGGCCCTAGCCCTGTCCTAATTCCACTATGGGAGATCCACACATCCCACCAGACTGCAAACAGGCTGCACAGACCCCTCCTCCAGGCTGCTGCTGTCCCTTTGGCTGCCCCTTAGACCTGTGGCCACCACTATGTCCTCCCCAATCCCTTCCTGGGTACCCCACCCAGCAGGACCCAGCTCTGGGAGCTCAGCCTGGTGAGGTAATGCAGCACAAAGTAATTTATTTCCTCTCTTCATTTCAGTATAAAACTTGTCATGAGGTTTAATCCGTCATTACCTCCCTCCCAGAGCTGTGCTCGGTGGCCCGCTGCTAAGCCCAGACAAGGAGATTTACATCTTATCTAACAGGAGTGTAAGATTTATGGATAACTCCCGACAAGGAGCACATCATGCCAGAAAGACACTTTTGTGCTAGTAACTTGATCAGTCATTATGCTGTGAGTTGACATCTAATTAAGCCTCCACAGGCATCATCAGGTCCAGAACAGCTCTTCAGGAGGAGAAAATCCACCTCTAAGCACCGTGGTGGCAGCTTATCCCCAACCCTTGCACTGCTGGAAGAGGTAATAACGCTCCCCAGAAAATCCCCAATCTCAGGGAGAGCTGGTGATATCACCTGCACTGGAAAAAGGAATCACAGGGGCAAATTCCCAACTGCTGCCCTAAAACACAGCAAAGACTCCTTTCTCAGAGACTTTCTTAGGCTGTATCCACATCCCTACCAAAATCAGATCCCACAAAACATCTCCCATGGCCACAGGGGACTCGCCTGAGGGTTAGAGCTTCTCAATGGATTTACTTTTCTGAGCACATTTCTTGCCTCTCTATGGGCTGCCTACATCAGCGTGGAAGTGTAAATCCTGCTCTCCCTTGGAAGGCTGCTCGATCTTCATATTTTCTCTTGACACTGCTTCCAGGATGCCTTCGATGGAAATGCACAGCATGGCTGGAATGCTGCTCTTCTTGTCATTTCCCTGTCCTGCTGAGCAGGAAAGTAACACAGTGCTGGGGAGAGCCAAGGGCTTTGAACGTGTCAAGACGCACCTGGAACCAGCACCCAGTGCCTCACGTCACCAATGCACAAAGGACAATGGCTGCTGCCCAGGCTGCAGGTGTTTCAACAAGCCCTGAACACCTCACCCCACTGCCAAGGCACTCAGACCAAAATGGGCAACTCACCCTCTCTGGGAGACTGGTCATGCTGAGGTCACAAGACTGGGGAGGGATGGGGGCGAAGTCAGAGCACAAAGGGGAACTGGTAAGGCCGTGCAAGGTTTGCGTGTGTGGTGTTTGCAAGTGGCCCATTCTCTGTCCTCCAGGCCAAGAGGAAGCCAGAAGAAAATGATGGACATCAAGAACGGGAAGGAGAGAAACTCCTATTGCCTCTCATGAAGGGCTTCACTGTTTGTAGAGATATTATCAAAGAGAGTGGATGCCACAGACTATATTTTCAGCCAATTGTAATAAATATTGCCAGTGGCTTTTGACAGGGAATGGGTTTAAGAGAGAAAGGGATTATTGCACACGGACCATTTCAGATCTTCTGTCTCATCTAAAACTCACTGAACCCAACAGAAACAATTCTGTTACCTTCAAAAGACTTACCCAGCCCTGATGGAACCAGAGAATGTCCTTAATAAATTGCCAGGATCTCCTTCAGGTCATGTCCTAGTCTCATCCCTTCTGGTCTGAGCTGCCCAGCAGGGAGAGTGACACAAACCACAGCGGCCTCCCACAGAACCCTGGAATAGTCTGGGTTGTGAGGGACCTTAAATCTCATCCAGTTCTAAACCTCTGCCATGGGCAGGGGACACCTTCCTCTAGACTTTTCCAAGTCACATCCAGCCTAACCTTGAACACTTCCAGAGATGGGGCAGTCACAGCTTCTCTGGGCAGCCTGTGCCGGGGCCTCACCACGCTCACAGGGAAGAATTTCTTCCTAATCTCTAACATAACCCTGCACTCTGCCAGTTTAAAGCCATTGCCACTTGTCCTCTCTGGCTCTCTTGGAGCCCCTTTAGGCACTGGAAGGGGCTCTAAGGTCTCCCTGGAGCCTTCTCTTCTCCAGGCTGAACAACCTGAGCGCTCTCAGCGTGTCCATAGCAGAGGTGGATGTGCAGGTGCTGTCTCTGTGGTGTTCAGAAGAAAGAGCAGCTGCAGAGCAAAGAAATCTGCCTTTGCGTTCTAACAATGTCTGATTTCTTGGCACCCTCCACCCAGTGGCCTTTCTTTGTGCTCCTCAGGAACACCACAGTGAAGACAAGCTGCCCCAGCACCTGCTGTTCAATCCTTCACCTCGCCAGGTCAACAGCCAAAGTAATCAATTCTGTGGGGAAACAATAAAAATGGTACAGAAAACAAAGCGTCCCCCCAGTGTCCTGGTTCCCAGCCCTCTTTGCCAATTCCTACCCCATCAGCTTTGGTTAAGAGGATATATATAACCAACAGAATTTCTCGGTGTGGCCACAGCAAGACACAGACTGAGTGAGAAGAATGGGAAGACCAGCCAGGAGAGGTAAAGATATTCTTGCAAACTGAATAACTTGACACAGGCATTGCTCCTACTTTTGTGTGTCCCCATAAGGGTCAGCACTCACCAGAAGTGATGTTTTCTGCAAGGACTGAGATAAATATGTATGTTTTCTGCAGGCTAAACTTTCTGAATTACTTGTTTTCGTAACATTGTAAGAGCATTACAGACATTATAAACGATTCCCAAATGTCTTTCAGAGACAGATAACACTTTCACCTTTTCATTTGACTTTATAACTCCTCCATAATTTCCATTCCTTCCTCTATTAATTTTAGCTTCTGTTTATTTGCTGGTTTTATATGAGTTGTGGCCATTCTGTGCTCCTCAGTAAGTGAGATATCGCTGCAGGCATTGTTCTAGCTCACAAGATTGCAGAGGCTCTTCAAGGCTGAGCCTTCTCAGTGCTTTTAAGACACCACATGAGAGCTGTGGGTGGTTATTGCACCAAAGCTGACAAGCTCCACACCACAACCCCAATCAAGGAGCAGATCTGTGGCTTTGTGCCTCAGTGGCCAGGCATGGGACATGATGCTCTGACCAGGCTGCTGTGGGTGCCCTCTTCCTCCTCATCAACCTCTTCTTTCTCCTCCTCCTCCTCCTCCAGGTGCCGGCACGGCGATGCTCTGCACCCTGAGCATCCTCCTGAGCCTCCTGGTCCCAGCTCACACCACCAGGTCACCCGACTGTGGCGGCATCCTCACCCCCTCTGGACTGAGATACCGTAAGTGCAGACCCACATCTCCCATGCCAGCAGCAGGGAGAGGAGGCACTGACATCTTCCACTCTGGTGGTCAAACACCGAAGCTGGCACCAGAATCTCATGCCACCGCTGAGCTTACCTGCCTCACCCCCTGCCCATTGCTAGCAGCAGGGGGCTAATAAGGGGTGGAAAGGGGTTTCAGTCTGTCCATCATGGCACAAGCTCCAGAGGCTCTCATAAAACATCTGCCCTGTTTCACAGTCGCTGAAGTTTCAAAGCCACATGCAGAGTCAGTCCTCAGGAAGGACCTCATGGCCCCACCAGCCCCAGATCCGTCTCCCGCCTCCCCAAGTAGGTGAGTTTCCCGCTCTTGCCCAGGATTTGCTGCCATACTCCTGGTTCACACTGGTTGTTTGAATATTGTCACAAAAGGCATTTTGCCAGTGAGAACAAAAATCCTCCCGCAGACCAGGAGGTTTAGAAATGAGATTCTGACTCCTTTGTTGGTGTCCAGCAGTAGCAGAACCCGTGCTGCTCTCAGGGCGTGGATTGATCTGTGCAGATCTTGTGAACTTTTGGGGGTTTCTCAGGGTCTGTTCTGGTCTCCCAATACCTTCCTTTCTGCTCCAGCAGGAACCAAATTACCTCTGTCAAAGTTGACAAGTTTTCCCTGACCCTGATCCCGGACACTGGGATGCGGCTGAGCATCGAGGTGGATCTTGTCATCACATCTGCCCCGTGAGTGCCGGCGCTGCCGGGCTGGAACCAGCCCAAGCCCCTGGCTGAAGTGACAAGGCACCTGCAGGAGCAAGGCTGGGGAGGAGTGTGGCCAGGAGCACACACACCCCCACATCTCCAGCCTCCTCCTCTCCTCCCCGGCACAGCTCAGCCACCAAGGAGATGAGGCTGTCCATCCTGGCAGACCTCCACGTGGAGATGAACCCCGAAGGGAACCTGGAGCTGGTGACCTCTGACTGCAAGCCCACCCTGGAGGAGGTGCAGAGCACTGAGGAGATGGACAGGTCAGCTCCACATTTTTCCTCCTTGTGGGATTTGGGTAATGGGTAAAAGAAGAAACTGAGGCACAAGTGTTTCTAGGCAGGAAGGTGATTGGATTGAGACTTGCTCACTGCGCTCAAAGCTAACAAAGGCCAACACTAAAACTTTATCTTCATGGGAGGAACTTTGCTCTACTTTTGGGGTGGTTTCCCCATTTTAAGAGAGTTTCAGTCTGTCACAAGGGAGTGGTACTTTAAGAGTTGTGCAGCTGGAATGTTTTTAATGCAAGTCCAGTGGCAATTCTCCAGTGGTTTGGGATTCTGAATTGTAATCATAGCTTAATAGGTGATAGAAAACAATGGTAATTCTGTCTCTGGATGCCTTTTCGGTCAGATAAAAGACACTCACCCACCTTCGGCTGATCTGGTTTTCTCCTAACTTCTATTTTATTCTTGTTTTTACCCAGCAAGTCCCCGGGATCGGACGTGGACAAGCAGATCAACGTTGAAAAAGTAAGATAAAGTTTGCAAAGACATTAGACAGCATTGTGCAGGTCTGTAAGAATCAGAGCACTTTATGTCTAGCTGGTGCTTTTCCAGATCTCCCCCACAGCTCTTTGCTCACTGGACACTGCCATTTTCCCCTGGCTCCTGCTACCAGCCGAAGGCAACACCCACCTCAGAGGCTTTCTCGGGACACCCAATGCCAACAGACCCCCATGTTCATCTATCACCTCTCTTTTTGTTCTTTATTCCATAGATTTGCCTGGAAGTCTCCAAATTGCTGCTTTTTCCAAATGAACGGCTGATGTCTCTGGCAGGTGGGCAGTTGGCTTTCAGTCCCATTATGGACTGAGGGTTTCAAGGAGCATTTTGGAGCAGATCATGAGGTGGGACAAATTCCTACCCTGCAGCAGCAGAGGCTCTGCTGCCATCATCTCCCCAGGGACCTGCTCCCTCTGCCTTGTCCTCCTTTTCCCTGTCTTTTATACTCTGGAAACCCAGACACTTCCCAGAGCCTGGCACTCCTTCCCTCCTCCTCCTGAGCATCCCTCTGCTCCATTTGCAGCTCCATTCCCCATCACACCAAGCTGCCAAGTCCAGTACCTGCCCCTGGCTGCCCCCATGTACTCTGAACAGGGAATCATCATTTCTTTGCAAGTAAGTCCTCACTTTCCAGCTCTTACAGCCCAGCTCCAGTCCTTGAAAGAGCTGCTTCCACTGAGTGCTACATCCCTGAGACACTTGAAATTCATTTTCTCTTTGCCTTTGTCCCTGCAGACAACTTTCCAAGTAGCAGGGACAGTGATCCCCCTACCAGTCAGCCCTGTGCCTTTCAGCATGCCTGAGCCAGCAAGCTCCAGCCCTTCCCACCTCATCCTGGCCTTCTCCGAGCACTTCTACACCAGCTTATTCTCTGCCTTGGAAGAGTCTGGAGCCCTCAACGTGAGTCTGCTGGTGAGTGGAACAGGGAGGAAGGAAAGAGTGGGAGATACACACTGGGAAGGACAGCCTGCCCTGAGAATGTCTTGGAGGAACCACAAGCCCTACACAGAAATAAAAGCGTGTCTAAGCACCTGCAGGAGTCACAGCCCCTCACCCCCAAGCTCCTAAAAATATTCCTGGTCTAATGGAGCATGGAGAGTTTGCCATGAGGAGTAACCTGCACACTGCTCCTGGCATGGGCTGGTGTGAGGAGGGCTCCTGCACATACCCAGGGGTGGGATGGTGCTCATCAGAGGGGCTGCATGGCCACACTGGACACGAGCCCTGGAGCAGCAGCCGCAGGCAGCCATTGGTCTGATCACGAGCTGTGCTTTGTGTTCCAGAGCTCGCTGACCACTGCCACCTTGGCTGAGAGGATCACTCAGGTGTGTTGCTGTCACTGTAACCCCAAGAGGCACAATCCCAACTCAGGCAGTGTCCCCCAGCTGGGACCCCCCTACCCTGGGGGCACAGGGATGGCTGCCATGCCCAGAAACAACCCCGCTCCCTCGGCAGATGGGCTCCCTCTTCCAAGAGGACCTACCAGTGGTGCTTCAAGCTGTGACCCGGAGCTCACCTCACGTGGTGCTGGAGGAAGACAAAGCGATCGTGAAGCTTTTCCTTACTGCCCAGATCGGAGCAGGCTCATCCCTTTTCCAGAGTTTCCTGAGTGTGAACGTGGTGAGTGTGGAAGCGTGTGCTGAGAGTGTGTCCCTGCTGCCCACAGGCACTGCCCTTTACCCTGAGCCCTGGCCCCACTGCAGCCACTGCAGGGGCTGGTTCAGCCTTTTCCATCACAGTGCTCCCGGTCTCCAGCAGCGTTCACCCTTGTGGCATCGTGCAGGACACAGGGAGCACATTGCAGGAGGCAGCACACGGATGGGTTCATCACACCCCACAAAGCTGAAGTGGGACTGTTTCCTCACTGACCCTGCCCTCTGTTCCCCTCACAGGATGTGACTGCCAGGCTCCACCTCAGCGTCGTGGACACGAGGATGATCATCTCTGTGGCAGCCATAGAGTAATGACCCCCTCTGCACTGCAGGAGCCCAGAGGGGACACGTCGAAGTCACAGCGGGGAAAGGAGAGGCAAAGTGATGTGGGGAGGGTTTTAGCTTTTAGAGTTTGGTCATTGCAGACGTAGCTTCTTCCCCAGGGAGACAGTGAAGTTCCAGAAACATGGCTAGGGAGAAAAGTGAGAATTGCAGCTTCTGCACTGCCACAAAGGCCGTGAGCCTGGACGGGGAGTCAGGGGAAACAGCTTAGCACAGCTCAGCACCAGCAGCTCCTCTGCTGCTCTTTGTTTTCCAGGGATATCGAGCTCAGCCTGGCCACCTCTGATGTGGGTCCTATACTGGTAAGTACCTCCAGCTGTGGCACACCTGGTATCATCCTCTAAGAGCCTGCTCCCCTCAGCTGCCCCAGCCATCCTGGGCAGCAAGTGCCAGTAGGGAAATATGGAAATACTGACTTTGAGGGCTTGCTGCATCTGGTGGGAGGGACAGTTGAGACCCTGTGGGATGGGAAGAGGTGCAGTGAGCATCAGGACCCTCTCACAGGTCTCTGCCCCTCTCCTCCTGCTTTAGCCCCACATCATGAGCTGACCCTGACTTTCCCCCACAGGCTGCCTTGCTGGAGGAGTTGTTCCTACCCACAATCCGTGAGGAGGTGCCAGCCCAGATAAACGGTGAGGAGATGGGAGCTCTGTGGGTGCTGCCATGCAGGGTGCTCCACATGGACCCAGGCAGCACCCAGCTGGCAACTTTCCCTCTCTTTTTCTCTCAGTGGTCCTGAGACAAGGTGTTTTCCTGCCCCACATCGCCAGTTTCACTTACACCAATGTCAACATCACAATTCACAAGGTAAGAAATGAGACATTTAAATTGCTCCCTGCTGTGCTTGATTTACAGGAAGCCTGGGAGCAATGTTAACCTCCCAGCTCCAGAATAAATAAAAGCCCGATTGTCCAGCCCTGGTAACTTGCAGGACCAAGTTCCATTGCCTTAAATAGGCTGAGCCCCTCTTTTTAGCACCACGGACACAGGCAGTGGTTGGGGCTGTGGGTGTGATGGTGTAGCCCCGTGTGGGCTGATGAAGCCCCACAGACACCATGCTCAGTCCTCCTTCCTTCCTTCTCCTTCCTTGCTCAGGATTATGTCTTGATCCCCTGCAACCTCCAGCTAGAGGCAAGGACTGGAGAGGCAAGCACCTGGCAGTGAAGCCCAGTGTCTGGAGTAAAACAGTGGCAGAATCATTGAGTTTACCCTAACATCACACTCCATGGTTTGTCACTGCTTGAAATTTTGAAAATCTTCTTTCTTGACTTACTAAAACATCATGGTTGTATATTCTGGATAGTAATGGTGCTGCACTAGCACCTTTCTCTTCCAGCCCTGCTCCTGATAGTTTTGTTGCACAGAGAATGGATTGTAACAATGTTCCGTGCTTTAATTAAACATTTCTCTTTAATCCTGCATTTGCTGGTGTGACCATTGACATTTTTCCCCCCCTCAACAATTTGTACCTATAAACAGATAAATTTTGCTCATCATGTCCAGACCCTATATTTAGTTAACTCAAATAATTTACAAGGATGCAAAACAGACTCGTGCCTCTCAGCTGCAGAACAACATAGCCCCTACAAAGAGATCTTTCATCTGCTTTTCCTCCATGTCTCGTGTTACTATGGGAACATTACAGCTGGTGAGTTTCCTGGGTCAGAAAGAAGAGGAGGGGGAGGAAATCAGTCTGCAGAATGGTTTCTAATTTTAGACCTGAAGGCAGTTATATTTCAACACTTTGCTTCTGAGAAAGCTCATCAGAGAGGAAATGCTGAATGAGAGGTGACTGCAGGCGTCAGACTGCGCCGGCGCCGCAGTCGTTGGCATTGGGATGCTCTTTCCTACTGACCAAACACATCTCCCAGTTGTTCAGGAACATAAAGGGGGGAAAACACACCCACAACACACACAGGCATCCAAAAGGGGAGGGTGGGTGGTAACAGAGCTTCAAAAGCTGCCCCAGTCATTCAATCACTGGGTGCTGTTGGCATCTACCACAGACACGGCGAACGTGTGGCTGTGCTGATGCTCAGGAGGAGAATCCTTGTCCCTGACCATGCAGCCCAGTAGGAGAAACCTTATCCCTGACCATCCAGCTCCCACCTCAGCTCTCCCATGGTGATGCTTCATATAACACTCCAGCCATGAAACCTTATTAATTACATCTACATCTGCTTTCACTTGCTACAACTATACCCATCATTTCCAGCCTCTGAAACTGTTGAAAAACACTTCAAAGCCTTGTATTTCAAAGGCTCAGGAATAGGAAAGCAAACAAAACAAACCAGGTTGATTTACTGCAAGGAGTAAAGAACCCTGAAGGTTTATATGCCTAGAGCGGGGACCTGACTAATGATGTTAATGCCTGAGGTTGGCCATAGCAGGAACAGTGCCTAATAAAAGTTTCCTGGTAGAGCTGCAACCATTATTCTTTGACTAATATATGTTAAACCAGTTTCCCAAAAGGAATAAGCTACTGTAGCAAAAAGATGCTTTTCTTTGGCAGGGAATATTCTGCCTCCAAGCTTCACTGCATGACTGCCTGTCCAGTGCAGGGCTGGAGTCTCAGGAGCTGCACCCACGAGTGCCAGCCCCACCTGGAAATAGCCACAGGCTTAAGCAGAGATGGCTCGTGCTGGGGAATGAGGGTCTTCTGCTTCTCCCTCCAGTCACCCCATTTACTGAGACCCCCAGCACAGCCAGGGAAAAGGAATGCTGAAAAAATTGTTTGCGTTAACCCCTTTGGCAAAGACAGAATCCATCACTTTCCTGGTCAGTCCTGCAGAGGAGCTGCTTGGTGACCCACAGCTTCCCTCACTACTGGCACATGTAGCAGCATGCACCAGCCAGATGGTTCAAACTCTGGAGCAGGGGGAACGAGCCCCTTCTCCAGCCCCCCACAAAACAGCAAAGGGATGAAGCTTTTGCCAGGGACATTGCTGGAGCAAGAGCCAGAGAGTTCCAACAAACCCACAAACCACCAGCAGCACAGCCAGTCCCTGGCAAGCCCTCCTGCTGCTCACCCACCAAAAGATTTTCCGGCCTGCCTAGGTTACAGTGTTAAAGAAACTTTCCTGAACAGGATTATCCTAGCTCTTAAGGGCTCTGGATTGCAGTTTCCTGCTCTGGATATACTCCTGAAGCCACTAGAAATTCAGAGCATTAGATGTACAAGTTGTAGAAGTGACAAGGAACACAGAGAAGATGCTGCCCTTTCCTTTGGAAAAGGCTCCTCTGCTGCTTCCCCCTCAGTCCCATGTGATGAGCAGCATGATGGAGGACAGATCCCAAGAGGAAAAGCCTTTCCCAGGGGCAAAAGATGACTTTCCCACTCTTCTGTGACCCTGGGCTTGCTGTGTCAGCGCTCCATGCAGCAGCAAGATCTCATCACATGTTCTTGACACACTTTTCTTTCTCAAGACAAGCAGAGGCCTGGGACAGTGCCAGATCACAGAGCCCTCTATAATGTGCCAGAGAAATGAATGCCTCCCAGCAGAGCAGAATACACACAGAAGTGATGGCCAAACGGGAATGAAAAGAGGACCTAAACTTTACTTACTGTCCAGAAGGTGTTTGCTCAGGAAGCAGAACAAAACCTTGTATCGACACAGCCTGTTCTGCCAACCTGTGGGCAAAAAGGATGGATGGAGACACCAAGTCCCAGCAGCGCAGGAGCCCTGAAGCGGCACAAAGCAGATGCCAGCATATTGTCACTCATCCCGTTCTCCAGGTAACAGGGTCACACAGACCCCCAAACCCTTAGGTTTGCCAAACCAGGGCGTGCTGGTGTCAGAGAACACGAGCAATGGGATCTGAGCTCCCAGCTCCTGGCTCCTGAGCAGGTTCCAAAGCTCCACAGTGTTCACTCTTTTTGGCACCCCACTCCACAGGGGTTCAGCTGGCAATGGGGCTGTACCCAGCCTGCTGCTTCAGTGCAGCACCCTGTCACCACACAGGAGCACCATTTCTGCCCAGGGCCAGGACAAGGCTTGTGTCACCAGCAGCTGAACAGCCTCTGGGGAGCACAGTCCCACAGGCACCACCATCAGCCTGCACCATGCTGGCAACCAAAGGAGCTGTTTATACTCACCAGGACACTCACCTTCAGTGTTACCATGGACTTCAATCCACACAAAGCCTTTCTGCTGGACACTGGGCAGGCGAGACCATGTGGTGACAGTGTGTGACACCAGGTTTGTGTTTGGCACAGCTCAGGAGAGCGCTGGCCAGTTCGCACAAAGAGGGACCCACAATGGGTCTAGCACCTTCTCTGCCACGTTCAGTGATTCCTCTGCACCATCTCACAGCAATGCAGGGAGCTCATGCAGCAGCCACAGGTATGGGCCCTGCAGATACTGAGCAATTCCTACCTTCAGGCAGAAATGAGGAGTGGAATATTGCCCCTTCCCTCACCTGGTCAGTGCCAGACTGCCACAACCTTTGGGGACACAAGGAGAAAGTAACATGCTCATAATAACACCCAGTGCTGGGAAAAACTGCTGTTGGAGAGGCCATCCTAAACCTGAGATTTGTTTTGTTGTTTTTTTTTTAATCCAGGGTAATTTGGGCTTTTTAAAATCCAAAATGCTGGGATTCTTGTCACTGTGACATGCAGAGACCAACAGGCTGTGATATGAGACTAAGCAGATGTGGCTCTGGCAGGCAGGTGGGTGCTCTCCAGGGCTAGCCAACCTCTCAGTCCTTTGGTAAGGAAGTTTTCCCTCCAGATTCTATAAGGAAATGCTTCATGACCTTTGGAAATTCGATTTAATTTTGATTTCTGCTTGTGGATTAGCATTTGGTCAGCAGGTTATCAGGCCAGGAGGAGCCACTGAAAGTTCAAGTTTTTTTCTCAGGAAGTTCATGTGGGAAGAGTTTTCAAACCCAAACTCAAAAATATCGATTGTCACAAAGGAACAAGATCCCAGAGTGAAGGCAGGACAGAAGCTTACCCTAAGAAGCATCAGAAACCAGAACCTCATTCCAAGCACTAAAAAAGTAGGAACTTTTATTAAAAGACTTACATGACGAATGTATTCTGAGCTCCCACTCCACACCTTCCTGGACAAGGATGGGGAGATTCACTTTGGAAACCACATGCAACAAATTTACTTTTTCATACTGTCTGGAAAAGTTTTACCTCAGAACAAATTTCCCAATTCCACCGCATTCAACTGCTGTGACTGTGACCCCAAAACCACACCGACTTCTCTAAATAAATATTTGTACACAGAGCTGCCAGTCAGGTTTGGCTTACACAAGTGTCAAACCGTACTCACACAAGCCAATTCATTTTAAAGTGTCTTAAATATTATCAAGAATCTTGAATGAAGTTTAGTAAAGAAAAGCAGATAATGCTGTTCCTGGCATTCCATCCTCGCTGCTATCTTCCTCTCTCTGCCCCCACTGTCCTCTCCATGCCTCAGGCTCCACAGCTCACACCACAAACACCATCAGGCCCTGAAGGAGAGCAGGGACAAACACAAACACATTATCTCCCGTCAAGGGATGCTGGTTCACAACACACAGCAAAGACAGAACCCTCCTGCAAAAGTCCTCATGCCCAGTTTGTAATAAGGAGGGCACAGAACTCTTTGGGAGGTGTTGGGGAATATCCTGGCTCCCTCAGGACACCTCCAGGATGAACAGGCCTGGAACTTGGGCAATTCAAGACTCTTTGAATGGTGCCACTGGAGAGGGCTTGCTTGAATGGCTGGATTCACATCAGAGCTACTCCCAGTGAGTTCTACAGAAAGAAAAGAGAGCCTGGACAGGGAACTGGGACCTGCCCCTGGGCCTGAGCACTGAGCAGCTGGGTCCACACCAGGTGTGGGCATCACATCCTCAGGCAGCATTCCCAACCTGAGGGACGTCAGACAGGACAGCCCTTTCAGTCTTTCAGGGATTGAAATCTACAGCTCTTGCACACACAGCCACCACTGGCAGGGTCCTGCAAACAGCCGTGATGCCTTATAGGAGGGAACAGCCCATCCCAGCACTCACCGTTTTTATCTGGAAATCCACATTCACTAAGGGAATGCGCAGCACCTTTGGCAGTGGGATCCCGATGCTCAGGGCACCTGCAGGGGACAGACAGGTCTTCACATGCTGAGCCAGCTCACGCCCACGACAGAGCTGCTCCAGGGAGGGCACAGGGAGCAGAGCCTCTCAGGGCCATCACTGTGTGCTTGGCTTTCCTTAGGTTCTCCATCATGGCTGGTGCCAGAACTAACAGCATCGGGACAGCATCTCACCACAGCATCTCACATGCTGGGGTGAGATGGTGCAAATATAAGGCTGGACTTTTAGCTACATCCTCAAAATGGGGACTTCAGGGGTTTAACAGCTCCAGCACTCCTAGTATGTCTTCCAAACACACACACTCACACAAACACACACACACACACGCATGACCCCCTCTTCCCTCCTTGCCCAGAACTCAAAGTGCTCCCAGCATTTCCCAGCATTACAGCCATCCAGGTCACCTTACCATTGACCACAGGCAGGAATGTTTCCACAAGCAAACTGCTGCAGTGGGGCTTCAGGACGGAGATCTGAATCAGAGGAAGAACAACCATGTGAGCAGCACTGCCTGGCCCATGCCAGCAGCAAGCAGGACCCTTGGGACTGCAAACCACTGCCCACTGACACAGCAAAAGAACAGTCCCTCTTCTCTTTAAAATGAATCTACTTTTCTTCTCCAGTTTATTCAGCCCTTTAGAAAAACTTCTACCTCATGACACTTCTGCTGCAGCTCGATGCAAGCTTCGCCCAAGCAGAGGTGAATAAACAAGACTTCAGCTTTACATTTTCTTTATTAGAAAAGGCAGAAGGAAAAAAAAACCCGAGCAACAGAGGAATTGTTACAACCTACACCACAGAGCAGCTAACAGCTCTGACCATCAGCAGGGGTAATCCATCACAGCACCCCACAGCCACTGCCTGGCTCCCTCCCTCCCCAAGAGCCACAGGGCATCATGCTTGGCTGCTCTCCCTGCCCAGTAAAGCCCAGACTAGTGCTAGAGACTTACATTACTGATGCCAACATCAGAAGACTCCAAGGAGAGGGAAGTGCTGCAGGGAAAGGAAAGCAAACAGCAGGTCAGGCACGAGGCAAACCAGCCAGAGCTCACAGCCAGACCCCGGCCACCTCCAAGCACACTCAGCCCTTGGGCAGAGACCCACAATGGGACAACTGCATTGTAACACAAAAAAAACAGGGACTGGCACACTTGCAAGAGAGAAAAGAAAATAGGAAAATAAAAGCTTAACCTAATTTTAATTTGCTTGTCAATGATGCAGCACTGCAGCAGGGCACACACAGCTCCTGGCTGCGCCTTCTCTCTCCCTGCCCAGATTATTCACTTTCAGGAAGGAGTCAGCTCCTGGCCAGCTGAGAGCAGAGCTTCTGGAACCCCATGGCAGGGGGCTGGAACTGGATGATCTTTAAGATCCCTTCCAACCCAAACCATTCTGTGATTCTACGTAAAAGCACACAGTCTGGATTTAAGGACTTGGTGAATTTGCTACAGCTCCTCACCTATCACTGCAATCACACGACTATCCATACCTAAAATGGATGCTTTATTTCCACTTTCAATTTCTCTTTTCTACTTCTATTGAATCTTGCTATACCCTTGTCTATTGAATTAAAAGCCTTTTGACGCATTTCTATTCCCTATATCACTGCATACAAGCTATGCCAATTTTGCTTCTAAATCCAGCTCTTTGACAAGCTAAATGGCCCCAAATCCTCAAACCTCCTGCTATAAGGAATGCTCTCCAATCTTTAATCATACCTTGACTGGCATTAATGACAGCACTTTCCTTTACTGCTTTATCATTCATGTCCAATATCAGGCATTTCGAACCACTGCCCAGGATCAAAGTCAAGCTGACAGTCTTACAATTATTCAGGTTACCTCATTCCTCCTAGTTATAAAACTGACACACTTTTCCTCCAGCCTCTTAAAACTTTCCAACTGCTGCAATCCTTCCTGAACTACCCCATCCACCTTATGCCATCAGTCAGGTATGAAATTCTTACATTCAGGGAGACGAAATGTCTGGTTTACAGTCACGGAAAACATTTCAAGTCAGGAGCCCCAGAGCCAACTCTGTAGCACAGAGAATGTCCCCACCTGTATGAGGGGACAGCTCACCTGCCCAAGGCCAGCTGCAGCACCAGCCTGCCCCCAACGATCGACACGCGGACGTTTAGAGCAAGGTCCTGCAAGCAGAGGGGGAGAGGATCAGCACACGGGAACATCCCCATCCCAGCCACCACTCACCCAGCTGGCTGCACGCTGCGCCACTCGGGGGCCACTCCATCCACACTTACGGCCTTCAGCAGCAGGAAGTTGAGGATGGATCCATCTAAGTGGTTGCTGAACAGCTGAATCAGGACTGAAAGCTTGACACTGGCTTTGTTTTCTTCCAAGAGGATGAGCGGGTTCCCTCTCAACACCAGTTTGATGCTCAGAGGACTGGTCCCACTGCAGGCGGAGCACTGTGGGAATTGGGGACACATGGAGGTGGCTGCTGGCACCCCACACACCAGCCAGGCAGGGGACTGGCAGTCCTTGGGCAGACTCTCACAGCCCCATAGCTCCACAGGGCCTCCCCAAGGTCACACACACCCTGGACAAGCTAAATTTACAGAGCAAATAGGTCTGGAAGCACGGACCAGCTCTCTGTGCTGAGGGCATAAGGGGCTGAGGAAAGAAAGGTGGACACAGAGGAGGTTGTGAGTGTCAGAGGGTGCCCTAGAAATAGGATATACCAGAAGGAAACAGGAGATATTTATCAGCTTTCTGTGTCAATGGCTGCAAGCTGAGAGAAGGCTTTCCCCTGTACAGGGAGCAGGAGAAGGCTGGAACAGGCAGTGGCACACAGGAGAGCAGGTTCTGGGCAGGGGCTGTGCAAACCCCCAGTCCCTTCTTCCCACTCCCATCAGCTGGTCAGGCAGCAGGACAGACTCAGGCCATGCTGGTGCAAGAGGAGGGGAGCAGACGACTGGGGACCTTTGACAGGGGCATGATGGCACATCCAGGCACATCCTGGAGAGGTTTACAAACCCTTGTGCCAGAACAAGTTTCTCACCCCAGCAGGAGCGAGGGTCCATACGGCTTCACGCAGGCGGCTGGCGCCGGAGAACTGTGGGGACAGAAGCACCAGCAGCCCTGATGAGCCCTCCAGCTGGTTTCAACATCACCTATCCTGCCAGGGCCACCCCACTACACAGCAACCCGAGCCTCCCACCCTCTCCATTGTTCCCCAGCTGTCTGGGTGACTCCTGGTAGTTGTTAAGGTGACAGCACCCAGCCATGGAAGGTGATGTTCCCCAGAGGCTTTCAACACCTGCCAGAATGTGGACCCCTAACATTTCCCATTGGAAGCATAGATCAGAGGCACGGGAAATGCAAACACCCAGGGAACAGCACCGCAGACATGCAATGTCTTTTCTCAGTGGCACTTTGACACCTTGAAACAGATCACAGCCTGCAGGAGTCTGTGGCACAACCAGTACACAACTGGTCTCAAACGGGGTCCCCAGGGGTGCCCCTACAGACAAGAGCACAGCTGGGCAGTGCAGGTGCTTTTACAGCTTTCTGAGAAGGGCAGGAGGGGCAGTGCTGGGCTCAAGCCTCTGCCAGCGAGCACACGCACACACCCAGGAGCAGGCACTCACAGCCCTCCCTGAGCAGACCCGAGGCCAGGCTGATGCCTGTCCCTTGTCACTCGCTCCTGCATGAAATACAGGCCCTGCTGCACTCACAACATCTGGCGTGCAGGGGAAGGTCTGTGGTGGCAACTGGAGCAGGAGGGACAGGACTGCATTGAGGAAGCTCTGGCGCATCACCAGGAGCAGGAGCTTGTCCATCAAAGGAGGCAAAGCAGAGGGGGACGAGTCGTGGGGGATGGTGCTGCCTCCCACCTGCTTCACCACACCCTGCAAAGAGAGGTGACACAGACATCAGTCCTCAAAGCCTCGAGGCATGTTCAGATCCTCACAGGAGTACGAGCTGAACAGGCGCCAGCTGAACAGCCCTCCCTCCTCTCCTCAGAGCTTCTGGAAAGCACCAGACTCGGAGCAGTTCCCTCTGTTCCATAGATGGCAGGAGCTGATAAAGGTGAGGCTTCGTAACTGAGGTGCTATTAGCTAATAACACGCTTTGTCCAAATCACAAATGCCTGCTTCACTTCATCCTTGAGGTCTCACTCCAAGCACCGAGGCATGATGGTGCTGCACCCGGTGATCCCAGACTTCCCCCCAGCCACCCTCCAGCTCCACAGAGACTGACACCGACTATTTGCCAAGGAGACTGACTCCGACCATCCGGGGGGCCCGGGGGCAAAGGCTCCTCCCCGATGAAGTCACTGCACCAAAGCCAGTGCAGCATCGTGAGTTTCAGGGGCTGCAGAGTTTGCTATCAGCCGCCCTGCTTCTCTTTAGTGCTCATGTCCCACTTGCTTCTCTCCCACTGCTTGCATTTTTTAAGCTCTCCCGTTAGCAAGTAGTTTGCTTTTGGCTGCTTCCCAGCCCCCACTTCCCCCAGTGAGACAGAAGTACAAAATACACCGGTTAGCCTGGTTTAGAATTCCCCCCATCACACAGACTGAACAGCAAAGGCAAAAAGCACCAACACCAGGTCTGCAGGGCAAGGGAGAGGAGGAAAACTGCTCATCCCAGGAGAAGGAGAACTGCTCATCCCAGCAGCTACATCCAACAGACACAGCCTCGGGCAGATTCAGGGTAAGTTGGCGTACAGAGCAGAAGAAAAGCACACACAGTTGCTTAGAGGTGATTTGGATAAAGATCTAAGCACTTAGGAGCTGCATTTCCAGGACAAGTCATTAACCCATCTCCCCGTGGGATTCTCCAACTCCCATGGGATGAGGTGAGCACACAGAAAGGCAGCACACAGCCACGCTCCCAGGGTCCTGCTGCCCAGCATTAACTTACATCTAAATCCAGCCCAAGGAACTTGCCAGAGGTGTAGGGGATGCTGGCCAGCTGGTAGTGGATTGTTCCTGCTGTGCCCACAGGGATCACTGCTGCTCACAGGAAAAAGATCGTTACAGCACAAGGAAATCAGCAGCAACACAACATCCCCTGACCCCAAAGGCCACCAGCCCCCACACCTACAAACAGGTCCAAGCATTCAGGGCTGAGGGGTGCTTGCTGCTACTCCAAAAGGCCAGAACATCCCCAAATTCAGCTTGGTGGGATCTGCCTTTAGGATGTAGCACAAAAAGAGCATCAAAGATAATAAGAAAATCCAAAGGTCATGCATAAAAGTGGAATAAGGAGGGCCAAGGTGGGAGCAGTTCATTGGAATACTGGGGTGTGAATTCTAGGCTCAGCAACAGCCCTGCAGAAGTGCTGGATTCTGTTGATGCACTGAGGGGCTTGACATGGGAAATGTGTCTTGTTCCCACTGTGGAAAACACAGGGAAGCAGTGCCTCAGCCTCCACAAGCAACACACCATTGAGAGTGCTCAGGAGATGGATGTTCACAAGGTTCATCACGATATCCACCACGGGACAGAGCTGCAACACAAAGCAGAAACACGACTGCTCAACCCCCCTCACCACCATCACCCACAGCCTGCCCAGGCTCCCTCCTTTCCCCTCCAGGGAAAAAGTTCCATGGCAACAGACACAGCTGGGATGCTGTGAAAGACTTGGGGCACTGGAGCATCCCTGGAGCTGTGGGACCACACTGAAGGGGAACGTTTTGTTCTGGGGAACACCTGAGGCAGTGCCCTACAGGCAGCAGCCCCGTGGACACCCCAGCCCCGTGGCCCATGCCAGTGATGTGGGAGAGCAGCACAAAAACAGTGGGTCTTGCTGTGGCCTCGTAACCAGTTTTTCCCAACTTTTCTGTGTTTCAGCTGTGAAAGGAGGACAATCCTCAGCCGTACCAAAGCGGGCAGAGTCGCTGTCAGCTGGCGAAGCACCAGCTCATTCACTGACAGGGTGAGTAAGCTGGAAAAGAAAGAAAAACAACTCCAAATCAGCACAAACAAAGCTCAAGGATGGGAGACAAAAAGATCTCCAGCCTTCATTTTACATTCTCCTACACCCTCAGTCATCCCTTCAGGGCTGATGCTGGGGCTGGAGATACAAAAGAGCCATTTACCCCACTCAGGGGAGAATTTGACTCACTGCTGAGAATCACAGAATCATTAAGATTGGAAAAGACATCTAGAATTATCAAGTCCAACCATCAGCTCTGCATCACCACCAAGTTCCCCACTAAACCACGTCCTCAAGTCCCATAGCCACATTTTTTAGCACTTCCAGGGGTGGTGTCTCTACCACTTCCCTGGGAAGCCTGTTCCAATGCTTGACAACCCTTTCGGTGAAGAAATTTTTCCTTCCGCTCTCAGGGAACTTTCACCACATGAAACGAGTGAGCTTCTCACAGTCTAACCTTGTGTTTGGTATCTCCCTCTGGTATTTACATCAGTGCTGTAGTTAAGGGAAGAGGGAGCTGTTAGGAAATATCTTCATGTTAGTTACTTGGAACAAACAATTTGCATCTGGAATAACATGAGGAGAAATCTGCTGTGTGACATTTCCATGCTGCTGCTGAACAACTCACTCAGGACATATGATGCCTGCAGCAGCACAGAGGCAGTTTTGTGTGATAATCAATGTATTTCTGGACTGTTGAGTTGGAAAGACACAGACAGCAGGAATTCATAGAACACCTGTTATTTATGCCCAAATTCTGCCTACAAATGCGTCTGAGGAGCTGCCACGAAGTCATTTGTGCATATCTACACTCCCCTTGCCCCCCCCTAGGAGTTTACCTCCTGCAAACCATCACTTTAATCCTGCTAAAAATTAAAACATGACCCCCAGAGCAGGTGAGTCATGTTCCTTTGTTCACTCACACAGCATTTTTCAAAGCAGCTGCTGCACTGACTGAAATATAATGCATAATGCAAAAATTAATTAGGAGAATTTCGATGAACCTGAAAAGTGAGTAATTCAAAAGCAATAGAAGAAAATATTTTCCATGATCAATTTACAGCTGCGTTCATCAACACATGAAGTCAGCAAATGCTTTCTGTCAAGAATTTAGTAAGACTGAGCAAGAGATTGAACATTTGCATGGAATTACACACAACCACAGCAGTGAGAGGGAAACTCCACATGCCAGGCATTCTCCTGGGACAGCAGCCAAAGGCAGAGTACAAAACCAGGGAAAGTAATGGTCCTGTTTTCCTGGAATTCTCCCAGCCCTATTACTCCTACTCTTTGGATATCAATTCTCTAGCTAAGTCTAAAGAAAGTGTGTTGGGAAAGGTACCAAACCTTATGCTTCAGATCTTAAAATTTCCACAGGAAAACAGGGCAAATTAACCCTCATTCCACTGAAGCAACTGGCATTGGCAGTAGGAAAGAAATTCCATCCCTGAGGCCTGGCTCTGTATCAGCTGAGCACCGTCTGTGTCCTGGCAGACAGTCCATATTGTTGGATAAAGAGGAGAGGATTGCACATAACGGAAACATAAATCCACAGGCACTTACCCAGAAAGGACCTTGATCTTTATGGCCCCAAGAATGCAGAGGCAGTCTTCAGTGACAACCTGGAATGTGCCAGATTCAAAGTTTGTGCATTTAATGTTTGCAGTAATGTTCACCTCCACTAAGATATCAATGAGTTCTGAGAGCAGGCCAACCAAGCTGCAAAAAAGCAAATGGGATTATTCCATCTCTCAGCCTCTACCCAGAGAAACTCACCAAAGCCAGGAGAAACAGACTTCTCCTCCATCTCCTGCAGACTATTACCAATGCCACAGGTCATCTTTTGGTGTCTGTTTTGCTCTGTGACTTTATTATAGGTAAGAAACACCTCAAAATCCTTAAGAGATGAAAAATATCTCAGGGTAGGGGTTTCCCTCAGCATCCATCCTGAATCCCCCACTCACCAGTTGCCTCTGAGCTGCAGCTTTGCCCCGATGGTCAGCTGGACCCCAATCCCTGGCAGCAGCACCACCGACAGCCTGGGCACCCGGACCTTGATGAGGTGCAGGCTGTGAACAACAGCAAAGGCTGGCACAAATTAAAAACACCTCCCAGCAGCTGAGCAGCTGTACCCAGGGAGGAACCCACAGCACCCCAGCCACCTCCAGCTGGAGGCACAAGGGTGAGAGACAGCTGACTACAAGAAGGCAGCCTAGAACCAGACTGGGGTGGGAGCTGACTTTGGAGAGCCATCTGCTTTTTCCCTCTGTGGTCCCTTTTCCCTCTCTTAGTGCTGTCAGGCATTAACAGCACCACCAGAGCTGTCATTCTGCACCCGCACCCATAACCTGCAGTGTCCCTTGCCACCCACACTGCAAGCACACAGAGAACATTATTCAGGTCAGAATCTCAGTATCATAGTAAAACAAGGGTGACAGCCCAGGCCAACCATGCCAGGGGCAGCTCAGCTTGTCTTGTTCAGAACTGATGCTGAAGGTGCACTCACAGTGAAGCACTTACTCTGTGATGCTGGTGGGAGAGTTCAGCTGACTCCCTTCACCCATGATGTTGGGAACCACGAGACCCTGCAGGTGCTGGTGGATGAGCCCATTATGAATTATGGCATCTGAGAGAACTGGAAAACATCTGTGTGTGAGAACCAGCACGGGCAGCAGTTACCTCTCCCCACTCAAGCAGATCCATCCTGGCACAGCAAAGCCCCTCCACTCCCAAAAACTCCTCATGGAGACATCAGCAGTCTCCATGCAGTCAGATAACACAGGGATGGTATTATACAACTTCGGTGCCCAAAAAGTTGTATCAAAAAACTGCCATAAAGTGCCATAAACCAAAGCTGCCCATGGTGAAGTAAACAGGAGGGACAGCAGTGGAAAGCATCCCAGATTCCAATTCTAACGTCACAGTTTGGCTGTGCACTGCCAGGAACACCAGTGACCCCACTCAGAGGCTGGGCTTCCACTCACAACTCATTTACCCTTTGTTGAGGGGTTTTTATTTGTTGATTTCTGCCTGTTTATTTTTGCCTTCGACTTTTGGGTTTTTTTAGTAGAAGCAACTTGAAACAAGCCTGAACATTGCAAATATTTTTATATGAGCTACTTCACAGCAGCTGTTTGTCAAATATCAACTGCTCCAATATGGAAATGAGAAACTGAGACAAAAAGAGGAAACAAGCCAGATCTAGCCCTGAAATTCTGCATGGCTGCTTGAGTTGAAACATGCCCCAGTTCTGGAGAGGAGATTTCCCTGACCCATGAATCCGGTGCTGGCTCTCAGGGGCTCTGAGCAAAGTCTGCAGCCCTGAGGAATTATGAAATAAAGATGAAGACACTCAGGAAGCTTTACTGCCCATCACAGTCCCACAGAGCTCTTAGAGCAAACACAACCCTTTCTGTAGTTACCGTTCTGCATCGCCCGCGGGCTGACGGCGCAGGACAGGCCCGACAGCACTTCCTGCGAGGGCGAGAGGAGGCCACAGAAAAAGATGATTCCAAACAGCTTCAAAACCATCATCTCCAGAAGATTCCCCTGCTGGCAAGGGAGACATCAGAGGATACAGTGGGGAAAAAGACGCTCAGAAGTGACCCCAGTGTCTTTACAAGGAAAGAAGTCAAGAAAGGAATCCCTCCTTTACTCTTTATCTGGATCGGTGGAGACTCTGCTCAAGCCCAACAAGAGCAACAGAGCCTTCCTCATGTCCGCACACATGGACAGGCTCCACATGTGGGTCAATAAAAGCACTTTCCTCATCCCTTGTGACTGGCCCAAAATGTTCACAAAAAAGAACCCAAACTTGATGTTTAAGTTATTTCTGTATCCCTGCGATGAGCAGTTACAGGTGTTTTGGTGAGGGGCTTTGCCAAGGGAAGCATCTGAGGATTATTTGTGTTCCTTCTACCTTTCAAAAGCAATAAACTACAGCACAAGTGATAAAAATAAGCTAGCTAGAAGTTATAACTTAATAATTACTAACATAAATTTAATTATGACATAGCAGACATAGGGAAGTGATCAGGAGCTTGGTGCCCAGCACAATCTCCAACCAAATCAGTCAAACACTTCCAGAGTGAGGACCCTGCCACTGCACCTATCACCCTGCCACCACACAACCAGCGCACAGAGGATGTTACCTGACTCAGCTGCAGCTGGCTGGGATGGGCTCTTGGCTCCACTCAGGCTCCTCAGGGCTCCTCGAGGCTCTGCGACGTCCCTTTTTCCCCCCACAGCTGAGATGAAAGAAGCAGCCCTTATATAAAAGCTGCAGCCAAGCAGACACACCTTTTCCACTCAGCCTCCCTGGCCCACGAGCAGCCATCCCCGTGCTCCTGCTCCCTGCAAGCAACACCCAGCTGCCACCTCTCTTGATTTATACGAGTCAACGTCACCACTGGCTTGACTGGCTGACATTCCCCTCTGTGGTCTGGATCACTCAGATGCTGCTTTTCCCCCCACTGTCTTAAGTCTGTCTTAAAAAGGATGCTGTGCCATGGTGGATCCAGTGGGGATCCCTATGCTTTGAAGAAAATAACTTCTTTAGGAAACTGTGAGAGTTACTGAAGCATCTGAACCTGGCAGAAGGCTGATGGGGCTGCCTGTGCAGGGGGGCAGCACACAGAGCACAGGCACATGGGCTCAGGGAGACTTAGAGTAGCAGACTATCTAGTTTTGCCAATCCCAGAGAAGGTGTGAGATTTAAATGACTCATTCCTATTTCAGGTGGAGTCCTGGGTAAAGATTTTCTTGACAAAAAGCAATGTGGAGAGTTGCAGAGATCTGATAAAGGTTGGCATTTAGATTGATTTCAGATGGATCTGTAAAGTGTCACGAATCCACTGTAAAAAAGGAAGTTGTATTGAAATGCACAAAGCCAACGATAAACATAGTTTTGAATAAGCAACACTTATAGTAGCTGAACACTGGTAAAGCAACATGGATTTCAAAGGAAAATCTCATGCTGCAGGAATGGGATTCTCACCCCTCAGCAGCTGCCTTAGCTGAGCTTAGCAGAAGTTTCCATTGTGCAGGGCCCCAGGAAGATCTTATCTGGGCACTTTGTTTGGGTCTGGTCACCCGTGTTCAGATGGGAGGGACATGGGGGGAAACTGAGCAGCAAAGGGCTGCTGAGAGAGCTGGGGAGCCAGAGAGGGGCTGGTGTGCTCAGCCTCGTGGAACATGGAGCAGCAGAGATACAATCATTCTCCACAAACATGGGAGAGGAGAAGGAGAGGAGAGAGGGAGGAGAGGTGCCTGGGCTCAAGGGCAAGGTTGGCACAGGAACAAACACAAGCTGACACATTCGGGTTGAAGTTAGGAGAAAGCTGCTATCACCACAGTGAGTTTAGGGCTAGTTCCCCTGCGAATATGGAAGGCAGAAAAATATACTCAGGATGCTCTTCAATACTGCACAAGGTGTGCTCTTGCAGCAGCAGCAAAGTGCTAGTACCGAGTCCCTTAGCATGTGCTGCCCTGGGCTCAGGCTCAATGGAGCAAACTTCTGCTTGTCACAGAAATTTGTTTCCTTTAACACTCAACCAGGACTGCATTTGATGTGTTGGTGACAGCCTAGTCCTAAAACCAGGAGTTGAAATAGATCTTAAAGGGCAACCTATCCATGCTGCTCCTTTTTTGTCCGCTTTCAAAGATCCAAATGCGCCAGGCTGAGCAGTCACCATGAACACACCCAGAGCGAAGTGTTCATGAGACTGCTCCAGCCACATACAGGCTGCAGGAATATCACTGCTGGCAAAAGCCAGCTGCTGAGCATGAAGAAATGTGGATTTCCAGCTGGTTTCAGAGTGCCCCTGTGTGTGCAATAAGCACCCAAGCACGTGCACATGCACAACCCAGCCACGCTCATCCTCCCGCTGTTCCACGGGAAGAAGCAGAGATCCATGTCCATACACACACATCCTGAACCACACCTGAACCATGGCAGTGACAGCAGCTGTGAGGAGCAAGGCCCATTTCACACACCCTGTCCATATTTCTTCTTGCTGTGTGACTTTTTCCTCCTCAGTCGCATCCCTTGTCTCCCCTCTCATGCGCCCATATTTCATCCTCTCCTTGCAGCAGTGATTTAGATATCACTTACCAGGAGGCTGGATTCAGTCCTGCAGTGACAGGGGAAGATATATTAAAATAAAGCATTGCAAGAAATTGTAGAAGAGATTGTCTCAACACAACTGCTGGAAAGCAGAAGGGCTCAAGGAAATACCAACACCCGCAGAGAAGAAATGCTCCAGAGCAGCCTCTGGCATCCTGCACTGCCCCAGGCTTGGGGTTCAGCAAGAAGGCAGGTTTAACAGCAAAAGGATCTTTAGAAGAGTAATATTGAAGTAATTAAATGCAATAATTTATTAAATATGATAATATTAACTGATTTTTTTTTCTCTAATATTCAGAACCATCGAAGCCTAGGGAAACCACAGAATTGCAGCATATAGGTCAAATTAAAATGCTGAGCAATGCTGAAGATTAAATAAAATCAGAATTTTTGCACTACATTTTAATGACAGATGGTAGTTTTGAGACAGAGGTTTGCAGGCTACAGGAGCACAACTTTTTTTCACTGTTATGTGACAAATAAAAAATAAAAATTAAAACTAAAAGGAGTAACCTCAGAGTTTTAAAATTCATTAATGGCCAAATAGTAACTCCTTATTAAGAGTATACATAAACTGAATTCTCTCTCTTCAGGTGAAAAGCCTAAATCTGGTGGCAGGACTTTCAGCCTGTGATGGAGCTGCTTTGTACAGATGTTCAGCCTTTTCCCTCTCAGGGACACCTCCTAGGAGTCTGTGACTGCTTCCAAACGGACGCTGTGAACATCAATGAACTGCTCAGCCCAGATGTCAATGGAAGTAACTCCCTGATGTCAACAAGAAGGCGGAAGCTCAAGGGGAAGGAGAAAGCACTTGGGGAGGAAAATGACACAGCAAACTGCTATGCTGGAACAGAAACAGGGAAAGGGCAGGGGGGAACAAAATAAGTTCCAAGTGCTGACTGCAGCTGGGCTGCGAACTCCCAGCCTGGTCTCTGAACCAGTTCAGGTGATGAATTGTTTTCCTCACCTGGCATTTTACTGGGGAATATGGCAACACACCAGATCTGCCCTGGGAAGGGGTCGGGCACCTCGGCCAGGGGCAGCTCAGTCCAGAGCCTGGAAAACAGGCACATGGCAAGTCATCACTCACTGTTCTGTTTCTTCTGCCTCACTGCGAGCTGGCTAGCTCCGGGGAGATTTTTTCCCACTCCTCTTAATGAAATTGCTCAGGGAAGTGGAAGGAAGGAGCTGTCTCTGAGCTCCCCGATGCAGTGTAACACGCTGAATTCAGCACCAGAAACACGGCATTAGTGCAGCACTGTCTCTATAGAGTCACCTGTGTTCTGGTTGGTTTGGGATGGATTAATTCTCCCAGAGCCAGGTTCCAAATCTAATTCCTAGCAATAGGATTTGCCAAAACATGAACTAGAGTCTCCTAGAAAGGACCTGGAAGGTTTTAGTAAGAACTGAAGGACTCAAACCCCCCTCAAGTTTTGGGACTCAACTTGAGCCCAGGATTGACAGAAACCCACAATCCCCAGGGACAGATTTACAGCTGGTTTAGCAGCTCCCACCGCCAGCAGCCCAGGAGGGCAGAGAAGCTTAATTAATACCCATCACTCCTGTAGCACAGCCAGCCTTGCCAAGCTCACGCTGACCCGGGGCTGCTGCTCCGCGCGCAAACGCCGGACCCGCGGCAGGGTGTGCGTGGGCAGACGTCAGAACCCTCCTTTCCAGCTGCACCCGTGTCTGATCACTCAGCCATGCAGTTTCCTACACGGGCAACTTGAGAAGCAGGAACATAATCTCAGGCAAGGTCCACATGGAGAGCGCAGGCAGGGAAAATAGGGAGAAGGACACAGAGGCACGGGCAGCAGCTCCCGGGAGCTGCCTGTCAGGAGGAGGCAGAGCAGCAGCATTGATTTCTGGAAGCGTCCTCAAGGCCGAGCATAAACAGCAAAGCCGAGTAAAATCACTGCCATGAGATAAGCACAAATCGATGTCTCCAGGAATTTTCTAGACAGGGAATTTTCTTCTTCTGAGACGCGAACGAAAGCAGGAGGAGCACAACATTATCAGCCCCCAAAAAGGGACAAACTTCATTAAGCAGATGCAGCACAGTGAGATGGAAAAGAGATGCACCGAAAAGCCTCACTCACTGGACACTCTGCAGTGCAAAAATGGAGGCACTTCTGCAGGCGTGTGTTCAGACCCTGCCCACAGCTCCCCAGCACAGCACTGACAGCAGCACAGGCTGGAGGGCTCACAGGGAAGCCTGGGTAGCCTTGCAAATCCCTTCCCAGCTGCTTTGGGCAGGCACCGGCTTCACCAAGTTTTGCAATATTTTATCAGTATCTGTCGCTGCAAAGACTGAAATGCAGCCGAAGTGCTGCCCTGAGCACCTTTCTGGGTGGGTATTTTGCATCTGGACTTCCAGGTTTGGCCCTTTCCAGGTTTCCCTGGGCCATTCTTTCTCAGCTGGCCCCACACAAGGCACACTTGGTGAGCAGAAGAGGTTGTGACCTTCCTGAAGGACTGCCAGGAGCCTCTAGTGATGGACCACGGGGCACACACCAGCTGTCTGCCCTGTGTTTGGGGTGCATGGCCAGAGGCATCCTTGGTTTCTGCAGTAGCTGACCTACACCAGCATCAATCCATTCCTCTCTCCATCCCTCCCTCCCTTCCTGCTGCTGCCCAGCACACACCCAGCAGAGCCACAGCAGCCTGGGTTCCTCAGTGATGCAACGTGCAACTCAAAGTCAATTCTAGTTCTATGTTTTAAGCAAATGAATCCCTCTCCTGCTTTCTTCCCATCACTTCCAATCACTCGCACTGCGAGTGCTGTGAACGCCTCAATTCCTCCTCACTCTTCATTCTTCCAATTTATTTTTTGCCTTTCTCTCAGGCTGGAAAATGGATTTCTGTCCATTTTGTTGTCTCAGAAAGTGTTGGCACGGTGGTGCCAGCACAGACTTTTTAAATAAAGACAGCTAATTCTATTTGACTGAAAGATAGTGACACGGACTCAAAATCATGTTTCTGCCTTGCCTGAGGTTTGGGGAAGCTTTACTTTACAAAAAGAAAAGCAGTATTGAGTGAAATTGTCCTTGATAGTCTCCATTAATCCCTGGGAAGAATTAGCAGCAGCTTTATATTACATTCATACATCTTCTGGAAGTAAAGATTTCAGGCTTTCTGTCTTATTCACTGCTTTTAATATAGACTTGACACGGTCTCTTCGGACACATCATCAGCACAGGTGGCAGAATTAGTGCCCTGCTTTGTCCAGATGCTCCTCAGGGGATAAATTACAGCCCTGCAGGCAGGCAGGGTTTGGAGTCAGCGTTATGGAAATAAATGCTTATATCCAGGAAGACACCGATGGCTCTAAAGAAATTGCAGCTGAAACCAGAGAGTGAGTTCATGTTAAACAAACCTTGCTGATGAGTTAATTAGCCTGACGAGCTTGGATGAGGTCTAACTCACCCGGGTGCCATTTCCCTTCCATCGGTTTGGTGATGGTGTGTCAATCCTGTCTCGGGGCAGAAGCATCAAAACAACCGATGTGGTTCTGAAAGGAGACAAAAAGGCATTAAGGGACAAAGAGGCATTAAACTCCCGAGGAGGCTGGAGGGCAAAGAACAGGGTCACCCCAAACAGGTAGCCGGCTGTCCTGCCTCTGGCCCCGCGGGGCTCAGCATCCCGGCTCACACCTACAGCTGGTGCTGGTATTTGTGAGCACCGAGGAGACGCCACACAACTCACACATCCTCCCTGGGTGCCCATGCTTCCACTCTGAAGAGCCATTCCAATGCAAAAGATGGGCGAGGACCTCGGCTCCCGGAGAGGAAAAGCGGAGACGGGAGTGAGGAGCGGCCGCAGTGCAGGGGGTGCACGGGCCCAGAGCTAACCTGGGGACACGCCTGGAGGGTTCTGCCCACGGGCTGCTGAAATACACCCACGTAGCGCAGAGGAGCACCAGGAAGAGGCCGCGGAGCACACTCCGGGAGCGGGGAGAGCGACTCGGACGCGCAGGAACCGCGGCCGGAACCCGCGGGACTCGAACCCGCGGCCCCGGAGCGCAGGGCGGCTCCCTTGGGCTGTACCGCCCCCTGCTGGCGGCGAGCGGCCCCGCGGGGACCTCGCCCTGGGCAGGGACCCCCGACCGGCCCCGGTGACCAAGGGAAGGGGGCACGGGGCGGTGCAGGGCGGCAGGAGGGTGTTGATGAAACGCTGGGGTTTTGGAGCTGGAACGGAAAATGCCCTGGTTGGGAAGGTTCCGCAGGAAAAGGTTCATGAAGGGGATAAAGCTCCTTAAAGCGACTCCCGGAGCGGGCGGATCGATTCCTGTGCACCAAACACAATAAAGACAAAATAGAGAGAGACCATTTAATTCCCTTTTCACTAAGAAGAGCTATTTGACATCGACCTGATGCATGGCAAGGAGTGCGATGCCAGCCCTGAGCACAGACACAGCCCAGGGGCTTGGGGCACATGCCAGGGCCAGATAACTCACACTAGAGCATCACAGACACACACTCAGAGTGGTGGGGATAGACATTTTAGCAGGGCCTGTTCCCTAAAAGAGGGAAGAGTTAGACCAGAGGTAAGGATGAAGATTTTTACAATGAGGTTGGTAAGACACTGGCACAGGTTGCCCAGAGAAGCTGTGGCTGCCCCATCCCTGGAATTGCTTGAGGTCAGGTTGGAGCAACCTGGTCTAGTGGAAGATGTCCCTGCCCATGGCAGAGGGGTTGGACTAGATAACTTTGGAATGTCCCTTTCAACCCAAACCATTCTAGGATTCTAAGTTACAAAAACAATGTGACTCAAGGCTGATTTCACTCACACAAGTAAAAGCAAAAGTTTGATAGCACAGATTGATCTGTTAACAACATCCATTAAGATGCTCCACAGCAGAGCTCCTCGCATGCACAAAGGGACACACACTTATTGGCACAGCCATGACAAAGATCCCAGCCACCCCACATTCTGTGGGAAAGAACCATGTGTCCCTCACCTGTAGAGCAGCAAGAAAGGTGTCATGGTTCAAAACTCACTGCAATACTAATTAAAACCTAAATAAGCTTCCACGATTGCTTTTAGCATCCCATCACAGAGCAAGAAACACCGTTTGTAAACATTTGGGGGCACAGGTGCTTACAACTGGCATTTGTGCATGAAATCACCACGTGCTCCACCGAGGTGTTTCAGATGGATCACCCTGATACCCAAACACTGAACCACAGCATGCAGCCCTCCAAACTGCCTTCAAAATGAAGAAGAGGGTTTTTCACGGCATCACCAGGAACTGGTAATTTCCAACAGCCTCTCCTGACTGCCGATGCTCAGACCGTAAATAATCACTACACGTTTTTCTGCCACTGATATTTTCTCGCCCGAGGCAGCCGCTCACTGTCCTGCCTCCAAGATAAGGCTGGGGAGCTTCACAGGGTTTGGGCGCTTTGAGTGGAATCTTCTCAACATCAAAGTCCCAGTAGGGTTTTTAGTGAGGCTTTAGAACCAAGTTAAGGATTTTTAATGTGCCATACAGCACCCAGCATCAAAGGGACGGCGTCTGCAGGGGCCTGCTGTTAACAAAGTCACCAATAGCACAGAAATACAGCTGAACTAAACAGCTCCATCACCACTATTTTGAGCAACTTTTATGTACAGGAGATGAGCACTCTGGAGGTTTACTTGGAGCAGAGAGTCTGAATAAAAAAACCCTACTCCCCTATTGGCCATGTGAAATTAGTCAGATGGAAATGAGGAGTTGGGAATCTTTGAGTTTGTTCCGTGCAGCTCAGTATAAATATTCTCATTGAATTATGACACTTTGCAGGCCTCACACACGGAATCAAGGTCATCGGCAGCAGCTGGCAGGAGAGCACTGCTCCTTCAGCTTTGCTATTTTGGGATGCAATTGGTTTTTCTCTTCCAGCAGAAGTTATTGTAAGCAGGGGCTTGCTGGGCTGTCAGAGGAGGGATGTGTTCAACACGGCCGTGCAGCGTTGCTGCACGTGAAATATGCTGCATGTGAAACCCTGGAAACACCAGCACCCTGCAGATCCTTCCCTCCTGTTGTCCATTTCTTCCCAGGAGCCACGAGCATCCTGTCACTCACACCGAATTCCCCACGTGCCTCTGACACAGGGCCCTCCAGAGCCACTGGTGAAGAGGCTCGTGAGGAAATCCCAGGACTGAGGGGTGACGGTGCTGCCTTGACCAAGTGTCAGTGACAGCGAGGGCAGCACTGCACCTCCATCCCACTGAAGGGCACGGGTTTGGCAGCCAAACACAGCTCACACACAGGAATCCAGCCCTGCTCCTGCACTGTGAGCTGGAACACTCTCAAAAATACAAGCTGTTTTTCTGGGAGCTGGAGCAAATACACATTTTCCACCAGTTGCCTCTATTTTTTACAGAATAAGCAAGACAAACAAGGGCAAAGCAACACCCTGTGGCGGAGCAGGATCCAAGGCTCCCCTCTGCAGCACTGCACACCAAACAAAGGTGAAACACCCGCTGCCTCACCCAGGTGAATGGGCATTAAGGACATAACACAGCAAACACCACAGCAGTGGCTGTTTGTCCTGCTGCAATACAGTGGCAATTTCAGAGCCACAAGATTCTCACTTCTTTTCGCCAAGCCCTGATGCAAGGCGGAGATAAAACATCTTGAGGCTTAATTTTCTTTTATTTTTAAAGTAACAGTCTCCAGCATCTTTTCAGACCGGTAGGAACCATCGCTACAGATGTTGTGGCCCCATTACTGAGCACGACACCGATTGCCTTTATGCAAAGCAGCAGGTCTGAATTCAGAGGCTTTGGACAGCCTCTCCCCAGCCCTCCTGCTTGGCCAGCAGCAGATATCTGCTGTGCACCACGGCTGGGCAGCTGCAGGGCTCCCAGCTGCCACACAGCTGAGAAAATCAAACTAATATTATTAAGTTAACGCCAGCCCTGGGTGCCTCCACCAGCAATCAAAGCCACCTTCGGCTTCACCGACACGCAGTGACTTGTGAAAGGCTGAGCTGAAACAGTATTTCACGGCTTGAATTGCTTCAAATCCCCCAGGAACGAGTGTCAGGGCTTTCAATAGCTATAGTGCTAATAATAAAACAGGGACCTCTTCCAGTATCACAGCACAAACAGTAGTTATTTCTCTCTCAAAGCTTTGATTCCTAAAACCTTTCTTACATTCAGCTTGACATCAAAACACCCATCTCATTCACTCAGGCTGTCACAGGAGAGTTGTGTGCTGCTATTAGAAATAGCCCTGAGGTGAATTAAGAACAGTCTGTAATGATGTTCCACTACAGCAACTTTATTTCTACCAAACCAAATAAATGAGCAATATTTTATCTGATGTGCCTTAGCTCAGCAGAGAACGGCAGCTGCTCCCCTTATGATTTATTGAATGGATGTTTTCTAAATAGCCAAAGCTGGTCTCTGAAGCCAGCCACAAAATCTCCCATTCCTAACAACCCAGCAGAGGTAGGAGAGGGACGTTCAGGTTCTGGATAGTGACAAGTTTGGACATGAACACTTTTATTTGCAATTTTTCCTCTATAAACAAAATGCACAAAAAAAATTGTATTAAAAAAATTATAAATATTGATGCTCAACAGCTGGCAGCAGGTACAGGGCACAGACAAAGCTTTTCCTGTACAGCTGCAGAAGCAACAGAGTCCAGCACAGTCAGGGGAGCTTTGGGTGTTCTGGGTGCTGCCAGGAGATTGGGATGGGGGAAAGGAAAGGATGGAGGGGTCATGGAAAGATGGAACTTGGAATGTCTTTGGGAGTGGTACAGGCAGCACATCCCAGCACTGCAGACACCCCAGGGTACAGTGGGTCCCTGCACCACCCATCACTCCAGAGCAGCACCCCCAGAACCACGGTGAGGTGGGCAGGGAGAGAACCAAAATAAAACACAGAGACACCGAGCCCTCCAGCAAACAGGACTGCAGCAGACACAGCTAAAGTGGGATTTGGGGCTTCTGAAAAGCTGGCAGGAGGAAATGGATGTTCACATCAGCGATTAAAAGGTGGGATAAAAGTCTGCCAGAGGGCGTCTCCTAAGCCAAAAAGTTGATGAGATGCAAAACAGGTCTGGACATTCACACGGACACTAAGGACACAGGGAAGCATTGCAGGAGAAGCAATCCATGTCATGGATATCACACTTCGTGGATATCACACTTCAGTGGGCTCTGGCTCCCAGAGACTCCGACACCAGAACAGTGAGGGGAGGCAGGTGGGTGTTTTAACACGTGCTGCAAAGTGCTGGTGCCTCTGAGGGGCCTGACAGCAAGAGCTGCCAACGAGGAGTGACAGTGATGATCCATTTGGGGTGTTTTAATTCTTTTAATGACAAACCAAAGGGAAAGCTGATGAGGGCAGAGCAAAATCCTGACCAGACAGCAAGTGCCCAGTATGGGCACCACTGGGATTCATGCCCTGAGAGAGGAAAAATGCCCCAATATTTATAGCCTGAGGAATGGCAAGCACTTCATTCCACACACTGGTTGAATGTTTGCTGCAGGAGCAGAACCAGGAGCAGCAGTCTTTGGGAATAAGGGAGTGAAGGGCCTCCAGACCATACTGGGAAGACACCAGTCCCAGGAGTTCCCATCTGTGGAATTACTGATTAAACACACCCAGGCTGGGGGAAAGCTTCAGAGCACTGCTTTGTTAGTCAGCACATCAGTCCTGTCTGATGAAACAGGGAAGCCTTAAGAGAAAACAGCTTAAAACCTTCACAAAAAGCTCACAAAGGCTTGTCCTGGTGCCAGTTCAAGTCCCTGTCAGCAGATTCCCAAACCAAAGCAGCCTTTGATGCCAACTGGGCACACATTCCCCACAATATTTCACTTGAAGGCTATAAAAACAAGAAAAAGGATTTCTGTGATACTTTGCCCTTGACTAATGTGCACTTACTGAAATAAATAACCACCTGGTCTTGCCATTGAAGAGCAGCACAAACATTGCCACAAGCAGATTATTGACCAGAAATACAGAAGCCAAGTTATAAACAGGTTCGTAATTCAATAAACAGGACTGTAAAGCATTTCCAAGCAGACCATACAAACCTCACTCTACCTGCCTCCAACAAAGGAAGTCAAATATCTATTTACGAGATTCTAACTCCCTATTTTCTATGCCATTCAGCACAAAGAAGAAAAAAGAATCAAGATAAAGAGAGTGCATATTTTAGCCATACAGGATTTATTCATTCAATTTACATTTGAATCAATTATCCAGGCAAAGCTCAAACACTGCCAGTGTGATTCAGGTGGCTGAACACACATCATAAATAGTGCAGCATTCAAGTCATATAATCCGTGCCTGCCGTTCCTGGATCGCTCCGTAAGCAGGAAGAATATCCCGACTCACAGCGTGCCATTATTTCCAAGTAGGAGTGTGCTTGGCTACAGCTTGGAACAGCGCCTCAGAAACCTCTCAGACAAAACCCTGGCTAACATCCAGCCCAGTGGATTAGGGATAAACCCCTGGAAGGCTGGGCCAAGCCCCCCAGCTCAGGCAGGACTGAGCAGGGCAGGTCCCCACCTGGCTGGGCTGGACATTTGTCACTACAGGAGAGCTGAGGCCACTGATGGCTCCAGGGGTGGGAGCGCCCCTCGATCCTGCTGTGCCCACAGCAAATGACACAGAGCATTTGCAGGTTGTGGCAACTCACACTCCACCTCAGGATTCCCTTTTTCTGGCTGTAATTATGGCACACAATGCATCTCTCAGAGAAAAACAGATGAGAAAACTCATTTCACAACCAGAGAGCGGAGCCTTCCCTCTGCTCAGCTTTTCTCCAGCAGAACATTTCTGCACTGCAATAGAGTTTAGCTTTGCACAAATGCAAGAAAGGAGACAAAGAATTATGAAGCCATGTATCCCATTAGCATCCAAATGCAGCTGTGGGGGCAAGAGGTTTTTCTGGAGATAAGGTGTTTTTGAAACAGTACTAGGAGGAGGAAAAATTTCTTTTATGAAACACATTTTTCACAGACCTGAAATCCACAGTGCGTTATAAAACTGAATTTGTTGCTGTTGTTTTTATTTTACAGCATTAATCACTAAAGGCTTGCTTAGGTGGGCAGGAAAAATCCATTTCCCATTGTATTAACTTCACACAATTTTAGAAGCCTTTCAAGGCCCACATAAATGCAAGTAAACACTTCCAAGTCTGGCTGGTCCTGCACTGGCCAGGTACTCAGATGCTCAGCTGGACTTGCCTGACCCTCCAGAGGTGGAGAGAACTTAAATCCTGGAGTTCCATCACCCATCACTTGATTTAAAGTCTGTAGGAAATGATCTTTCCCAGAATACCATTTCCTCTGGGATATAGAGTGAGAGGAGATTCACCCTCTATCCCAGAGGATTACCTGTTCCAGGGAGGCAGCAAATACCCTCAGATCCTGAGTGCTGGGATCTTTCCACCTTTGAGATTCTGTGAATTAATAAACTCAATGACTTCACTCATCTGGCCTCCCCAGTGTCACATTAAGATTTCACGAGAACAAGTGCACAGGGTGAAGGGAAGAGCCAGAAAGGTTCACTGAAGATATTTAACAAAACTCTTTTGTATTTGCTAAAGCAGATGTGCAGTTACGACACAGTGCTGTTGCCCCAGTGACAACAGACTGGCTTTAGTCAATTCTTAGTAAAATTATCTTATTTCAGATGGAGAAACAGATGGATTTGGTGCATCATCTGGAGATAAACAGACCCGAGTCAGGTGTAGGCAGAAACACATATCAGAGATTTGGAATTTTACTGCTCACTCCCCCAGACAACTACATTTTCATACAATATACATAAACATTGTTTTGGCACATAACAGCACAGTCGAAGAGCCAAACTGATGATTGCGTATGTGCAAGGTTCCTAATGCCCAGCTTGACTTTTAGGAATCAACACAAATACAATGTGCAATTGCTCCAGCAAAGAACAGGCACTTGGACTGCTCCAAAAGGGGAATTTAAAAAAGAAAAACAAACAAAACCAACAGAAAAAAACCAAACAAACCCAA